>CM046843.1:7082529-7395029 GCA_025618425.1 Heliocidaris tuberculata
TCAGATGGATCCAAGCGAATGCTTTGAGATACATGTATACATTAGAATAATAACCATTATAAACAATTGTAAGGAAATAACATAATACAACAGCTTTGGCAACTCTCGTGGAAATAATTATAATTGTGAGAAATGAAAATGAGAGAATAATAGTTGCGTAGCTTAAATCAAAGTTCCCCAGAGCTGTCCTCCCTTTTTGAATTTTTGCAAAGGTTGAAAAAATGTCTCCGCCGGGAATCGAACCCGGGTCGTTGGCTTAGAACGCCAATGCCTTAACCACTAAGGCATTGGCGCTTGGATCGCTTGGATCCAGCTGAGGCATGCGGCTTGTCTTTGTTCAAAACTCACCTGCCCCCGATAAAGGAATTAATTAATAAGGTTGAAGATTTGTCAATCTGTCGGTCAATTGAATCTGGTGTCGCCGAAATCACTGGCCCGTCTCCGTGGTCTAGTGGTTAAGGCATTGGCGTTCTAAGCCAACGACCCGGGTTCGATTCCCGGCGGAGACATTTTTTCAACCTTTGCAAAAATTCAAAAAGGGAGGACAGCTCTGGGGAACTTTGATTTAAGCTACGCAACCATTATTCTCTCATTTTCATTTCTCACAATTATATATATATATGATAAAGACGGTGTGAGTACCGCCGAAAATTCGTGAGGAAATAAAGAAGTTGGATAAAAGCATGACATTTCTAATAGTTTGTTTTATATATATATATATACGGCCCTTGGGGGAAATCATACCCCCCAGGTATGAGGACCTATGCAGCTGCTATTCGCTCTCGGGATACGCTAATAATGAAAACTTTGCATCGATGGTTTATGGGTTTTAAGTAACGGTTTGGCATGATTTTAGTACCAAATTAATCTGTGGAATATGGATCATATTGTCATGCAAAAGTGAGCACTGGGTTTCATTCTCCTTTAAATAATGGGCCTTTTTTAATGCTTGAAAGACACTGAGGTGTCAACTACGTGTAAAATATTCATATCAAAACGTGATCTAGAAGATACAATGCCTGCTGTGAAGTTGTATGACACAACTACCCATTTTGGACGAATAGCCCATAGTATGTACATCATAATATCCAAAGCTAACATTTGAAATGTCTAAATGCTAATGAATTCATCTCAAGGCCATTTGTTAAACATGAAAAGGCGTTGACCATAGAGTACTGGAAAGAATGACAGCATTATCTTAATATGTTCATTAATTATGTTGTCACTCTGACTTTACCTTACAAAGTACCTCGGGCCTTGGTTGAGTGCTCCATGATCACGAATAAGTGACCAAATATTAATATCTAGTTGCCGCTTGTAATATCAGGGGGCTCTGTCTTAATATTGGAGTGCCTATGCATCGTGGAACCAGCAAAGCGTCGCAAATATTCTGCGCCGCACAAGTTGAGTACCCAGGTGACGGTAACAAATGCCCTCCCCAGTATCTCTTGAGGGTGGCCCTTACCCAGAATCTCTGTGCCTCTTTATGATAGTTTTTCATCTTAGTATTCCTAGGCCCTGACCTAAAATCTAAAGAAAAGTATATAAAAGAGTATAAAAGAGTCACGCAATTATTAGGTCCTGTCTGTGGGCTTTATTATTTTTCTGTCTCGGGATTACAAGCTGGTAACTAGGCATTGGCATAGCAATGGGGTGGGCACAGCCAGTGGCGCAAATCCATTTTGAAATTCGGGGGGGGGGGGGGGACATTCGCCTCCAAATTCTCTGACAAGCAAAAAAAAAAAGAAAAAAAAAGAAGGTTATTCATAAAGGCGTGGGGGGGGGGGGACATTCGCCTCCAAAATAAAAAAAAAACAAGGTTATTCAAAAAAGATGGGGGGGGGGGCATTCGCCTATCTTCAAAGAGGTAGGGAGAGGGGGAGGTGAATGTCTCCCTGTCCCCCTGGATTTGCGCCCAGCCGATAAAAAAGTGAAATAAATAGAGAGAGAGAGAGAGAGAGAGTGTGTGTGTATGTTGCATCATAAATAAATAAATATTTAATCCATTGCTAATTACTTCATGGTGGCAGACAAGTAACATTTTGTTTTATAGGCGAATTAGCTCAAAGTTTTTTGGCATACAGTGTAGTACATCATCACATTTTACAATATGTGCCTTTCATGGACCTATGTACATTGCAAAAACAAAACAAAACAGGGTGTTAATTCAACACCATCTCGGTATCAATATTGGGCTACACCAGATAAGTGTTAAAAACGACACCAGTTTCGAATCAAACTGGCGTTGTTTTAGCACTTATCTGGTGTAGCCCAATATCAAACTGGTTTTGTTTTAACATTTATCTGGTGTAGCCAGTGCCGTACCCAGGATTTTGTAAATGGGGCGTTTAAGTTTCTACTCCAAAACTCTCTGACAAGAAAGAAAAAGAAAAAGAAAAAAGGGGGGGGGGTATCATCGTTTGGGGTTTAAAAAAAAGAGCAAAAAAGAAGCTTTTGTTTCATTTATAAACGCCAAAGCATTGCTAAAGGGGCTGTTTGAACACCTAAAACACCCCCCCCCCCACACACACACACACACTCGGTACGTCTAAGAGTGTAGCCCAATAGTTATACCGAGATGGTGCTGAATTAAAACCCTGATTTTTGCCGTGTACCCAATTTAAAGAGGGCATGTCCTGTGATCTTGAATAAAAGCTAGTTATCTACCAATTTCTAAATGAAATCAACGAATTGATATATCATTATCTGGGGCTTTTTTTTCAAAATGGGTACCTGTGTGACCGTGCCATGTATTTGGTCAGTTTTAAAGAAGGCCGTCTTTGTCTGCTCACAATCAGAACCATTTTTCACATAGTGGTCATTCGCATAGGATGGGAGAATCCTTACTATAATTTGGCTAAGCTCAGATCTTGTCTGTCCTTCCGTTTGTTTGACGGCGCTTTTCTCGGCGATTTTACACTCAATCGAGCTGGGGTTTTGTGTAAACGTGGTTATATTGTTCCCAGATTGTCATGAAAGGGGTTGTTAGTGGTATTTTGGTCGCATTATTCAAAAGGTTTTTACAATTCGTAACTTTCTTTGGTAGGTCCCGAGTAAAGCTTCGAAGTTCCCAGTCCTTTCGACCTTTTTCGGCTCAGCGAAATTACATAGGCATACATTACACGTACGGTATGCTTAAGGCTATGCTGATGAATGAACCGTCGCGTTGTGCGTAGATCTACACTGCATGCACTCGGCCTTCATTCTATGGCAAGCCATCGGGGTCTACCTACGTCTACTAGTACGCGTACCCAGTAGACGTCACGTAAAACCAAACGGTACGTCACGTCTACTCGTTACGTGACGTGTACCCAATTTCGTGTACACTGTCGTGACCTTACGTCACGTTACGTCTGTTCAATTACGTGTGCTTTGCTCAATACGTCACGTCTTCTTTGAAATGGTCTAATTCCAGGCTTTTTTTTTTTTTTTTTTTTTTTTAATGAGACCGCTTCTTTTTTCTACATAGGGGATGTAGGATATGAGAGTTTGGGAAGTCAAATCCCGATTATCAGGATTCCCCTCTTTGTTATGAAAATGGATGGCTCTATCATGATCAAGTTCAGGGGTCGCTGAACCGGGGGGGGGGGGGTGATCTAGCTAGGGATTGCAGGCTTCCCCTCCACACACATACACGCACACACACTCCCCTTTGCTTATATTAATAATAACATATTATGCTCTTACTCATGCTCAACCTCCTGCCCCCACTTTTCGAACGCTCTGTGGCCCGTGAACTAATAATTATTATGCGTGTCTTTCCACGTATACCAACATCGTTTACAGGCCTAACCAACTTGATATTAGGGCGTCCTATTTCGTTTCAAGCCTTTTTCAAAACATGTATGCAGCGGTTTGTGGTCTGTTATCTTCACTTTTGCATAAACTAAAAAAATGAGGGAAAGGTAACCGTTTCCTTTGTTTTCACAATAGAAGATCGGACAGGCAATCACTAAAAAAGAAGAAAATGAGAAAAGAAAATTATATTTTGTACTTGCATGATAGCCCTCTTGCCCTCGAGTTTGGGGGCAAAAACGATTCCCTTCCCTTCCCCAATGATGGGCCCCCTCGCAAGAAAACAGAAAAGGAAAATTGCATGTAATAATTTTCCATTACAACGATGTATAGGCTTGATAAGCTTATTAGTGCTCTAAAATGCAAACTTTCATCATTTAAAACCAAAATTTTCTCACACGGACACCATCCTCCCTCGTGTATTTATAGACGCAATGTAGCAGATGCTTGCTTCCATTTATCGGGGGAAGGATTTTTGCCCCCACTCCACGACAATCAAGCTTATGCGATCAGCTTTCTAGTACTCTAAAAGGTGAGGCTTTATCATTCTAACCCCTCCCCCTTTTTTTTTTTTAACTTCTGGCGCCCCCGAAGGGTTCTAGCTTATTTAATTTATTTATTATGTTTGTTTTTCTTTTGGGGGTGGGGAAAACACTCTGAAGGCCCACCTCAAAAGCTTACTACTTGCTCACAGCCCTACCCCCTACCCCCCCCCCCCCCGCCCCGCCTCCCAAAGAAGCCCATTCCCCTGTTCTCCTATTTTTTCATACATATATATTTCATGTCATTTTGAAAGTGGAAGATTTACAAATTTTATTCCCCCAAAAATGCAAAACGTGAAGCACGCCTACCATCCATTGTTTTCCGTGGGGCCACTCGTTTTTCCGTAGGTTCGTTTTTTCCGGAGGTTCGGGTTATTTTAAAACCTGAAAACTGAATGTACACAGTATCCCCCTCTTTGACGGGGATCCGGACCGCAATTTTTTTTTGTCAGGACTTGCGGGGCCGGCCTTATAGTGAACAAATTCGGAGGCCGCAGAACGGGACAGTTGGGGGGGGGGGGGCTATGGGGCTGAAGCCCTCCATGTTTACACCCTTGAGATTCGTTTCATTATGCTTATCAATACCGTGGAATTCCAATAAAACTCTGAATCCCCCCTCCATTTAAAAAAAAATCATGCAATATTTTCCACTTATTGAAACAACATCATTTAAGGTGTTAACAAACTTGATATTAGTGCGCCCTTAGAAAGGTTTACTGCAGGACTATATTTCTGAAAGAATGCCTGTTTCTGGTTTTATATATGTTCATTGTTTTACTCGGTTTCCTTAAGGGAATAAATAACAAGTAATCACAAGAAAAAATAATCACATTTTGTATGTGCATTGGTACGTCTGTGCAGCCCTGCATTTTTCCCTCTGCCACTTTTTGTATCGTCCTATTAAAATTTTCTCTTCGTCTATTGTTTTCCTTGTTCATTTATTCCCTTCCCGTCTTCTTTTGATTTCTCTTGCTTTGTTCATGTAAAAAAAACGGACGTGTGACTCGAACAGTGTGGTGGGGGTAATCAGAAGGACCTTTTCGATGGACAATCAAAATTGAGCTGGATTAGCGGGGGGGGGGGGGGGGGGGGGAATGAATAACTGGATGAAACCTAGTGGGAAAAGTTCAGCAAAACTCCCGCTATCATGAATGGCCATGCACTGCCAGACATTTTATATTGCGGCTGATGCCCGGATGCCCGCTAGACGCCCCCACCCCCTCCCTCATTGAGCGAGGTAGGCCTAGGTTGGAAAGGTATCAAACCCAATGCACTCTAGCATAATAATATAGTCACGGTAGTATAATGTCACACGTTATCTTAAATGGTTGCTTGTACCTGACAAGTACCCCCCCCCCCAAAAAAAAATAAAAATAAAAATAAAAAAAAAATAAAAAAAATTAAAAATTAAAAATAAAAAAAAAAATAAAAAAATAAATAAATAACTAAAATAAAATAAAAAATAGGGGTGAATGGAGGAGGGCAGAATTGAATGGATCAGTAGGAGAACTTCAATATTAAAAAAAGTCAGGGGATAAATATCAAGCATGATTCCACGTATTACAACTTTACAAGTGACATCTGGATGACAGTGTTGGGCTACAACAGTGATAAGACCCCATGCCCCCCCCCCCTCCCCTCTCGATAAAAATTATAATAATGACCGGCAGGGAAGGGCTGCCTGGTGAATTCCAGTCATAAATTTTCATGATTGCAAGACAATAAATAGAAAGGGGTAGGAAAAATAACGAAATGAAATAGGATGAAAATATGCGGCAGAACTCCCTCTATCGTAAATGCCCACTGTCAGACATTTGAAATGGTGGGGGATGTCCTTCAGACGCCCCCGAATAAATGACCTAATCCCCATTCATTGAGATATGTCAGCTGAAGAGGTATCAGGATGGGATCTAGTAGAAAGTAGAAAGAAATTTACGTAATGTATGATGTTCGTATAGTGTATGTCATATGAAGTGGCTGCTTATGCATATTATATTATACCGCCCCTGCACAAAAAAGAAGAGAGAGAGAGAGAAAAAAAGTATTAGCTGTATTAGCAAGAGAAATAATAAATTGATATTACGAAAAGCCTTGAGCAGGGGCAACGCACCCCCGGGGGGAGGCAGGGGACACAGTGCCCCCCCCAAACTTTTTCAAGTACCCCAAAAGTGCCCTTTTTATTTCTGAAAAATGCCCCCTTTCCCTCCGATAAATGCCATTTTTTACTACTAAATGTGCCCCTTTTCCTTTCTAATAAGTGCCCTTTCCCCTTCTCATAAGCGCCCCTTTTCACCTAAATTATAAGTGCTCCTTTCCGCCTCTGATAAGAGCCCTTTCCTCTTCTTATAAGTGCCCCCTTTTACCTATATTTCCAACTTTTTTCTCTATTTTTTTTTTAAAAACAAAAAGAACCATATCTAGCTACGAAGAATCGATGCGGCTTTACAGGTACCCATATTACTACAAGTACACTAAGGCAGCGGAGCTGGGGGCAAAAGGGACGCAATTCCCCCCCCCCCCCCCCCCAGCAAATGATTTCTCATTCCGCTTGCTCGAATGTGCCAATAATTTACACCAAGTAAGGCAGTATTTTCTGAAAATGTCCCCATAACTCGCTCGCTACGCTCGCTAGCTCTTACAGTATATAATGAAATCAAGCAGATTGCATAAAATATGTATATCGGTGTAATCCTAAAGAAAACGACAGGGTTAATGTACAAATTAAAAGATCATTCGACATTCCCCCAATTAAATTTGCAGTTGTCATTTTTATTATGCATGTACATCGCTGTAAATAATGTATAACTCAAGGACTTCAGCAATAGAAAAAAAAGTCCGAAAATTTTTGCTCGCTCGCTTCGCTTTCTCGCACATGAATCGTTACGCACAACTGCGTATCAGGGAAGCTGAAGTAGTGACCAGAGCAGCGTTTCATCAAACGGTCATAAGTACAAGTTCGCCGACATCCCATTGAAACGCCTGTATCAAAATTAACATGCGTTTCAATGGGATGTCGGCGAACTTGCACTTATGACGGTTTGATGAAACGATGCCCAGAACCACAATAAAAAGGAAGAAGGTGATCCTTGATAATAACTATACTAATTAGACTGTAGGGTGATACCAATGTCACAAAATGGTCCTTTTTTCGCTTTATGTTCACCCCTTGTAGGTGCCCCTTTTCCCCAAATAAGTGCCCTTTTTTGCTGGTGCCCCCACCTCCACTTTGAAAGACGCTCCGCCACCCCTGGCCTTGATACTAAGACCCCATATATCAAAAAGAGCCACTGGCTGGCATCAAGTCTTGGGTTGTGCCCTAAGAGTCGCCCCCGTGCTCCACCTACCCCGCCCACCTCCGAGTGAGCTGAACCTGTGAATTCAATTGGTAGATGCATATACTCAGCGAGGTATTTCAAGTAGTAGGTGGAAAGAAAATGACGGAGTGAGACCAAGTTACGGGGAAATGTCTGCCCAACGCCCATGAATATGAATTGCACAAAAAAGTAGCTAGATTAACCAGAATCGTAATAGTGGAGCAGCATATGGTAATAGCGTCCAAAGATTGGGGGGGGGGGGGGGGGGGGGTAAGGGGCCTTCCGCGGGTGCAGCATACTCCATATAGGCATCCAGTGACCATTCATTATACACGGATTCTAACATTACCGGTATGTACAACCTGACTTCCTCTAATACTGCACATTTCTTACTGATCCAGTCAATTCCCCCGTCCTATTTTTTTTTTTTTGGGGGGGGGGGGGCGGTGGTAGTGGCCATTCTATGGCGTTTGGTAGGCACTTAAAATGACTTGTGGTATAGGAATGTCATAAACAGTGGCTTATCTAGGGAATTATGGTGCCCGGGACAAACAATAAAACTGCCCCGCCCCCCCCCCCCCCCCCGATTAAAAAAAAAAAAAAAAAAAAAAAAAACTGATATTAACTTCAAAGACTTTGTGGAAATGAATTTGATGCCGTTATTGGATAGAGGGGTCGGGCTACACGCACAGCGGAATGTTAATTCTTGGCCAAACCTGCGCACTCTTTGTCAGAAAATCATGGATGAAAGGGTCACTCTATGAGATGTCGAAAGAAGTTTTCCTCACCAACCAGCCTAATTTGAAATATATAAAATAAATTTCGAAGGGCGCAGGAGCGTCACCAGAGCGGGCTGTGACTTTTTATTTTCCTTAAATTTCTCTTTGCAAATTTAGAAGATTGAAAATACAAAAGCTCCCTACAGTGCGAAGGGACTTCGATATCTTATTTAAAGGGGTAAAGGCGAGGGGCAAGTTGCCCCCTTGAACATTCTATAAATAATAGGAACTTTCAGTGAAGTGAGGAAATTATGTCATTATAGTGAATAATCATCCAGTTAGTCTTTTAAAAGTTTGGATAAGCTCTGCTCCTTCCTATGTCATTCCAAAATCCCGAAAACAGGCTGGCTTCAAGTCCTTTCAGTCACTTGCTCCACAACTTTGGAACAGACTCCCCGCATCTCTCCGTAATAGCACATCACTTGACATCTTCAAGAAACATCTAAAAACTTACTTATACAATTCTTAATTTACTTGAATAGACTTTAGGTGACAGCGCCTTGTATCCTTTGGAAAAGGCGCTATATAAATCCAATTATTATTATTTATTATTATTTATTATAGTTATGCAGGGGCCGCGAAGCATTTTTGAAAGTGGGGGGGGGGGGGCTGATTTGATTTAACTTGAATAATGACAATCTCGCACCTTTTTTCGGGGAATTCATGAAACAAGTCTACTCAAAAAAGTGTGGGGGCTGCAGACCCCCAGCCTCCCCCCCCCCCGTTCCGTGGGCCATGTTATGGGATACACTCCTCCAACACAACTCGCCACTCCTGTGCTCCACTTCATTGCAACGGAAGCCCACAAGGGCCCCCTCCGGGTCCTCCCCCGCTCTACGTCTTTCTATAACCACGCCTAATATATATAACCCTTCCTCCCACATCCATCCCGGATGTATATTGCATTGTCTTATCCTCTGATTTTCTTTTTAAAGGCCCTCTCATATAATGACACACATCAGGGATTTCAAAAATATAGTTTTTCAGGGTAGCTATTTGCGAGCGACTACAAAAAATTTGGCCTCTATGTTTGATTAAAAGGGTTTTTTTTTTTACAGGTCTACATGACTGTTCTTTACAATAATGCATAAGCTATTGATTTGTTTGTTTCAAGTTAATATCACAGTTTATCTCAGTGAATAATATACAAGGACTTTCAAATTAGCTCTCAGACTGTTGGGCTCGACACTTGCCCAGGCCTGTCATATAAGCCGAGGAAAGGGAGGGGGGGGGGGGTGTGGGGGGGGGGGGGGGAAGAGAATAGGGATTTGTAGTTCCGTGGCTTCGCTCCCTTGCAGATTAATAAAGATGCAGTGTTT
Organism: Heliocidaris tuberculata; assembly: GCA_025618425.1. NCBI lineage: Eukaryota > Metazoa > Echinodermata > Echinoidea > Camarodonta > Echinometridae > Heliocidaris > Heliocidaris tuberculata. Next base: position 7,092,279 of record CM046843.1, read on the forward strand.
TTCCACTTAACTAACACGATAAAAACTACCTTCGAAAAATAAACTCTAGGGCAATTTCAAAGGCCTATTGTACTGCCCATAGAAATCAGGTTCGGATTACGTAATACGCCATTGTATTGTTCACACATTTCTAAAGGTGATAGACAGGGCTATTGACATTGTCTTGAGTTTATTTTTCGAAAGTAGTTTTTATCTTTTGACAAACATGGCACAATATAAATGGTCACTATTATTATTATTTACAAATTCCGTATACTACAAGGCCCAAAAATAGAATGGGTAACACTGTCTTTCCGCCCACTCGCAAGGAAAAATGATGTGACATAAATTATTTTACAGTAAAAAAATTGAAAATATTTATATTTTCTAGTGCTCTGATTTTTTGTTTCTTACTCGGTCTCTTCACCATTCCCTCGCATATTAATGAGGTAGTGTTTCTAAAGACTGTTCTGTAGAAACGCAGTTTAAGTCAAGGCCTCAGAAGTAAGGGGCGGGCTATACTCAATTTGCCCCCGCCCATAGCGAGACAAGAACCTATATTGCACTTAATAATTTGCAGTAAACAATGAATAAGCTTTCCATACTGGTAAAAAGTACGAAGTTTTATGGAGTTCAACAGCCCAAAATATCAATAATCTTACTAGGTAGCTATAAGCTCCCTCTTATTTTCCGGCATGTCTTCGGGCGGCCGCGTGGGGCTGGGGGGGGGGGGGCACTTTCCTCTTTTATTGCCCCCCCCCCCTCCATGACAATAAATTTTGCTGTATCGCGATAAAAAAAAATTAGTGCTCTAAAATAAAGAGGCAAAATTTCACCATACCAAAACCAAAATTTTCTCACAAATCATGGTCCCCACGCTCCGTTACATAATATATTGGTGATGAAACAGCACTGGAAACAGTGCCTATGTTGATAGAATCCCGGTGGCTATCAGTTAGTGGGCTACAAAATAGTTTTGCCCCCTCCCAAACACACACAAAACCATAATTTTGCAGTATGGCAACATTGAAAAAAAAACTTATTTTTTTTCAATAGATGAAGTACTTATCATCGCGTACTATAGAAACTCAATCTACTTGCGAGACCACGATTTTGTGGGACAAAGGCTCGATCTCTTCTATATAAAAAGGGGTAGGGGAGAAGAAGGATCGATGCTGATGATGATTTAAACATCAATTGAGTGAACATAATATGTACATTACCATGGCGGCGGAACCGGGGTTCGGCAAGGGGCTCGATGGGCCCTCTGCCGATTTCCGAAATCAAGAATTAAGTGTCCTTGTATTTGTATTTATTTTCCGTCATTTAAAAACAACAAATGATAATACATCCATAATTATGAAAAGAAACAACAACAAATTGATTACAAGAAGAAGACGGAGGGATGGCCCTGCTCAGCGTTGTTGCCATAACAACGCTGTTTTACAGAGGGGTCCCAACAGACATAAAAAACATGTAAATAGATATTAACAAGAAAAAAGTTAACAACTTACAATAGTTAAAGAAACGAATTGGAGTAAACACAGAAAAAAATAGAGAAAATATTTACAATATATACAAAAGAGAGTGCTTTGACAAAAGAAAATCTCCTGAGTGAACAAATGCCCCTCCTGTCAATTGCCAATCCTGTGATAAAATTGTCCTTTATTTATCTGATTTAGACTGTTGCACTGAGAAAATGATCTCTCTTAATTTATAATATAATAATTATAATTATAATTATAATTTGAGTGTGTTCTTGTTCCATCCCAGCAACAGTCACATCCCCGCCCCCCGCACCCTCCCTGTATAACGTATGAACGTTCAGTCTTTAAAAAACATAATTGTTTTATCGAATACATTGAATTTATCAACAGTCTTTTCACTAACGCCTTTGCGACTAGAATATCCATTAGGCCTGTGTGACATTGACAGCCGATACACCCCCGGCCTTAGTATAGGCCCTATGACGAAATTTAGTGGAATCTAGCTCTGCCTCCACATGGATTACAAATCTTCTATGCTTTTTCAAAGTTCAAGTATATAATGCCAAGGAGTGTAACAACCCATGAAGAAGATTTTTTTCTTTGTTAAGAAAACAAACCGTTTGTTATTTTACACTAGTTTTTTTCTTCTTCTTCTTCTTCTTCTTCTTCTTCTTCTTCTTCTTTTTTTTTTTTTTTTGGAGGGGGAGGGGGTTCACATTTTTTCGCTGGGGAAGGGGGGGGGGGAGGAGGACGAGTATGTCTCGTTTCAATGGTTATAGCAGATAACTCCTTGGTTATAGCATGGAAATGTATTAATGTAACTAAGATTCCCTGGTTATAGCAATTAAGGATAGGCAAGCCATCTCCCCATTCATGTATTAGTACCCCTTATGCACTGGATATCAGCTGGTTAACCCTTGGGTAAACAGGCGGCCTTCCAGTGGTCATGACGAGTCCACAAGAGGTCATGACCCTTAATTGCACAACAGATGGAGGATAAGAGCGTGAATAGTGTCCATGTAGTAGAAGTTTGTATACTTTGCATGCACTATATAGCTTTGACTATATATAGTAAACATGAGCTGTACATGTGGGGAGTTCTCACTTGTTTTTCTTTCCTCCGCTCATTACATGGTATTTATGGATAAACTTTATACATTAATTTCATCATGACAAATTTTTGTGACAATAATAAAAACAATATTAATAATAATAATAATAATAATAATAATGATAATAATAATAATAATAATAATAATAATAATGATAATAATAATAATAATAATAATAATAATAATTATAATAATAATAATTATAATAATAATGACAATGAAGATGATAATTATGATAGTAATAACAACAATCATAATAATAAAATAAAAATGAGTAGTAGTAGTAGTAATGACAATAATAAACCAACTCTGCACGGTTTATACTTTACTTTGATTTTTGTTAGTTTGCTAAAAAGAGTGTAGGCCTACTACTACTACTCTAAAAATTTATAGGACGAATTAATAATCAGTCACCAACAGAAATATATTGAACACCCTGAGCCCCTGCCAAGCCCTATACTTCCCTTATTGAACAATATTATTAACGTACATGATTTGCTTTATTGACAAAAAAAAAAAAAAAAAAAAAAAAAAAAAATCCTGGAAATAGACTAACTCTTAGCTGACGTCACGTAACGACCAGAGCACACGTAATTGTATAGACGTCACGTAATGACTAGTCAAGGTACACGTTACCTAAATGACAAAGCATACGTTACATTAACTGACGCTTCGGAACCCTTTTTAGCCACCTATGGCCGGAGGGGTCAGTAACGTCTGTAAAAGTAAAGTACACGTACCCTTAAACACACGTGACGTGATGACCAAAAACAGTACGCGTACTGAATACTGGCTTCTGATTGGTCAATATAGGTACGTGTATCGAAAATCAAGTACGCGTGGTGAGTAGACGTAAGTAGACCCCGATGGCTTGCCATATCATTCAGTGTGTTTCCGTCCAGTGAATCCATGGCATGGTTGTATATGTAATGTTAGACTTAATCTGAAAATTGTTCAACAGTCAGAAATTGCAGGCGCTAATGCACATCCCGCCTGAATCTAGAACTACAAGTACAACTAGCACCTGAATTTCAGTCACATCGGACATCGGGAACGGCTGTAAATATTTCGGCTTCGATGTCGATGTCGTCGATCTGACTCTCGATCTAGATTCGTCTTCGCAGTGTATCTGTAACATACAAATTCATTTGTTTTCACATAACATGCCATCTCATATATTCTGATGACACGTTTATATTTTGTTTGACATGTGTTTTAGGACACTGTTGTATATATATGAATGTTTATTAAGAATATAGACATGAATATAACAGAGTAAAAATAGTTTATCGCTTAAACAACCAATACAGTGTATCTATAACAGACGTACAGAGTACTGTATACGCCATATATTTCGAGGGGGTTTTATTTTCGCGAATTTCACGCATCATGAGTGGGTCCCAAATTTAACAACACTCCAAAATATTGCCAACATTAGAAGTCGGTTGAATTTGTTGTCTCCTGGTCAGAAATTCACCACTTCGCTTTGCAAAAGTACATCATCACCGCTATTTGTAGATTTGAGAATTTTCCGACCGCGAATTCAACTACTCGCGAAATAGTCTGGTTAGTCCTACTTTCGAAAATTTATGGCCACGAAATTTATGGCTTATACAATAGTTTCTTTTTACATTAATGATAACATGCCATCTCAAAATCATGATCTTTTCATCCGTAAACTGTAGCATATCTTGCCTTTAGTTGACGTGTTTATATTTTGTACATTGTGCTTTACATTTCTATATAAAAAAAGACATAATCTAACATACACATGTCGATATTGTTATTTATTTGAATGAAACTGAATTTTGTATTCTAATAGCCCATATAACGTTTAAAAGATGCACGAGTTCCATAAGATATGCATTTTCAGTGCATGTTCTAACATTTTTATCAATTCCTTCAATGCATAACTACTTAACCTACCAGGAAAAAAATATATCAGAAACCTAAACATGCCAGTGGAAGCACTACACAAATCTTATCACTTTTCATCACAACAGCCCCCCCCCCCCTCTCTCTCTCTCTCTCTCTCCTGTATTCTTTATAATTTCTATCTATCCCCCTGCATGTCTATTTTTTTTTCTCTCTCTCGCTGTCATTTTTCCCACTGTGGCTGTATCTCTCTCTCTCTCTCTCTCTTTCTCTCTATCATTTTCTGACTGTCTATGAGTCTCTCTCTCTCTCATTTTTCCCACCGGCTGTTTCACTGGCTGTTTCTCCCTCTCTCTCTCTCATTTTTCCACTGTTTCTCTCTCTCTCTCTCTCTCTCTCTCTCTCATTTTCCCCAGGCAATGTTTCCCGCTGTATCCTTCTCTCTCTCTCTCTCTCTCTCTCTCTCTCTCTCTCTCGCTTCTTTCAACATTCCACTATACATGATTGAGCAACCTTTAATTGAAGAACTACAAACAAATGCAATCTGTTGTACATTGTAGGGTACATGTACTTACACATTTATTTTGGACTTAATACATGTAATGATAATATTTCTATATTACCATAATTGCCTCTTGACTGCTTACTAAATACACCATGTTACAATACATTTTTTTTTCCATTGTATACGGTTAGATTTTGATTTCACTTCGTAATGATATTCAAGTTCTCCCCCCCCCCCTCAATTTCATCAATAAACTACTTGCCTTTTACTGTGAATGGGTACTTGGGCTGTACACAGGAGAAGACCCCCCCCCCCCCCCCCCCCCCAAGGTGCCACGGGTAATTTATGCTAGTGGATTATAATTCGGACAAGGATGAGCGGGAGTGAAGGACGGGAGAAGGGTCTATAATCTGGACGGGGATAAGTCGGAGGGACGGGAGGAGGGTATAAAGTCTATTATTAAAAAAAATAACTTATCCTACAATTCATGACTTTATATACTGCTATCCGATTTTAGAAATAAATCGCAATAGCATTACATATGGGAATTTTGACAAATAAAATCTACCTGACTCAGGTTTTGTACAATAATATTTTGGCGAGAGCCGATGACTAGGATTTGTCATATGCGCATTAGAGGGCGTTTGCAGTTTGCAACTTCATAGACACATGAAACGTGTTGTATCATCGCCACTGAAAGTTACTGTTATTTTACTGTTTTTATGTACTATTACAAGCCCAATGTTGTAAGTTAGAAAATTGATTCATTAAGATGAAAGTTGAATGTTTGCTGCTTTGTTTAATGCTATTCACAATATAAATAATGAATTATAAATTAGAAAATACTGTGACTATGTGTGTTATGTAATGTATGCAGTAACATAACCTGACACCAAGTTGTGTACCAATTGAGGCATGAAGTTTAACAGAAGAGTTATAGTTTATGAGGGCATTAAGTTATGAATTATGAGACAAATGAGAGCAAGATTTCTATAGTTTAGATGATTTAATTTGCTGCAATACGTTTTGTGTCATTGGCCAACGCCCCCTAGCGTCCGATGCAAACAGTGCAACGTTGTAGACAATGGGATTCCACAAAAACAGTGATAAAAAATCCAATTCTAATTTAAACAAAGAGCACATTCACCCGAATAATCTTTGATGCTTTATCCATCATTGGACCCTTCATGTCCTATACGATTTGAAAGTTCACCCACCGTACCCAATCAAAAATAAGTCTTTACGTCCCTGTAATATAGTCAATGGGGATTTGACATCCTCATCTTCCAGCGCCATTTGCCATGGAAGTAAGCCATAAGGAAGCAAGCGCAGCCAGGATAGAATGCCTCCTTTATCGTACATCAGTCCTAATTGGCTGGTCATGCCCATTTCTTCCAACCCCCCCCCCCCGTACCTGTCCTATCATATTCATGAGTGTAGTGTGAACGAGTCCACTATTGACAGAGGGTTGAAGTCATGAAGCAATCTGAACGCAATTAATATCAGTAAATTTTATGAAGGCAACAAACAATATCACCATACAGGATTACGAATGTACAGTGGTACTGTACTGTACTGTACTGTAGTGTAGGCGCTCCAACGCCTAAAAGAGAATATACATACTGTCTGTACTACACACGGCCCCTGCGGGGCACCGGATTACAGTCACACCCCACAACACAAATGGTACAATCTAAAATCTCATCGAACATTGGGAAATTTCAAGCCAAATTTACCTCGAACGAGTTATAAAGTTTAACTTATTTCTCGAATTATTGACTGCATATGTTGATTACAACATTTGAATTACCACCTCGTCTATGCACCACTTGAAGCCAAAAAAAATGTAATTTGGCTCGGTGAACACGAACACGACTCTCCTGGCCATATTGGAGCATGACGTCATAATGGCCAATCGCGTAATGACGTCAGAATTTCTGCTTTCGCTGCGAGTGCGAGCCAACAAGCAAAATGAGACAGTCGTATCAATATGATTGGAATAATTTATGTTCAATTACTACACATGAATGAAGAGGTATGTGACTGAAAGTAGGTCAGGTCTCAGGGTTAGTCAGGGAGCTTACCCAAATAGTTATTTATGATAAGGAATCATTATATTATAGGTTAACATGTTACACAGCTTTATGCTCTATGTTTTATAGCCAGTTGACACAGTGAATGATTTTACTTTTATGCTTTGCTAATGCAAATAGAAATGGCAAAGTATAATAGAGCCATGAAATTTAATTTGGCACATACATGTAGTACAAAACGTTATATGTTTATTGCTAATATTGATTTATCTTATTCAAGGCAAAGACATATTTTCTTTTGTCTCATTAAATCCAAGGTTGAACCTTGAACCACCGTCTTAAAATAATATAGGTGTGACTCTAGCGATTTTCAGTTAGTCTGAAAAAATCCCTTTATTACGTGATAAATTATAAATATGACACAGCGGTTTAGATATATACCGCATTGCACTTTCAATTACCCTGTGACTGAATTCATCTACACCTGCAGATTTATTAATTTGAAACGAGTTGACTATGATATTTTCATTTACATCTGTAGGATATAAAAACAGAGAATCATCAGGGGGAGTGTTCGTGTATGTCCGAAAGTCAGTATTACACGTGGTGCATTATTAGCAAGAGTCGGACCAATGTTTTGTGAAGAAATTACTAAATGAATTACTTATGGATAATGGATCAGTTACAATTTTATAATCAATACTGAAAGCATAATCTGAGCACCCGTGAACTTTACAACGCTTTTACAACGCTGTTTATGGTATTCCATGTACATAGTATACAAAAAAAAGAGGAAAGAATGAGAGAGAAAGCCAGAGAAAGAGAGATACAGAGAGAGAGAGGGAGACAGCGAGAGAAAAGGACGGGTAGAAAGAGACGTTCAGAGTTGAAAACCGGGTATACGTAAAATTTTATTGTATATCAAACGTGTTGAGGCCCATCCAATATTGAGCACATGTACATGAAATTTGTAATTTTCTGATGATTATCCGTATTGTAAATATGCAGGTCTAAATCACCTATGTGAACACTGACTCTAATGACTGAGGAGTCCTATCAGCATTCTTGAAATTATCATTAAAAGTACCGGGAAGATTATTGAATGCGCGTGGGATTCTATCAAAGTAATTGCTCTTTGTTTTGTAATATTTGTCCAGATAATGCAGGATGTATACTGGCATACTGAACATCAACACCTTGCTTTTTTATGTATTTTTAATATATCTATGTTATGACGACAAACTCCAGATATCTATTTACTTGAAATCTAAGTTAACATATATTTAGCAGAGCACAAATAGTTACTGCATGATATGTAGTTTCAAATTTAAGGTTGAGGCATTTTTGCGAAAAACATGTTCCCAAAAGTAGCCAGTACTCACTTAATCCTAGGATATTGTCAATATTCATAGTGTCATCTGATAGAACAGACACACACCCATATATAATTTTTTAACTGATGGTGATAATGTGAAATTATCATTTTGGAGGATGTTTTCAAAGTGTGTCCTTTTTGTGATACTCCCTGTTTATCTCATTTCTGATATTTGATTCTACAATTATTATAACATATATTACAAGAAGATACCATGCTAACCTAAGATATATCTTACTTCTGATAATAATTGATTATAGAAATGTAACATGTCTTTTAAAAAAAACACCATACTTATTTAAGAAATATCTTACTTCCGATTATATTTGATTATAAAAAATATGTCTAAAAAGAAGACACCATACTAACTTAATATATGTTACTTCCGATTATATTTTATTATAGAAATATAACATGTCTTAAAAGAAGACATCATGCGAGAATAAGATATATTAACTTAAGATATACCATACTTCCGATTATAATTATTTGACTGCAGAAATATAACATGTCTTAGAAGTATACAGCTTACTGACAACTTTATCCGATTATAGTAGTATAGCATGTCGTAGTATTAAAAACGAGTAAAGGTGAATGTTTATAATTCTATTAAGACCCAAGATATACAAAAAAAAAAAAAATGTAATACAGAGATGTAACATAACTTGTCTTATCATTTTTTTTAAAAACAAAAGCGCCCCCTTTGTTTACATGGTTTACTTAGGCGTAAGAGGGAGGGGGGGGGGGGGAGGAGGAGGGCTGCAACCCCCCTGCTAAAATGACCAATATAGGTCCTATCGACATCTCATACGTTACATCACATCTCACATTCGGGCAGTGAGGTGATATTTTCTAATATCTTTTTTTCCAATCTGATCTTGCCGATATATTTTATTGGACAAAGTACCAAACAATGGTAATTTTGTGGTATTTCCTTTCACATGAGCATATCATTATAAAACATGAATGGTATTATTCGGCCAAGAGGCCTCAGCCCCCTGATGAAATTGTGGAAGTATGATTTTTTTTTTGGCTTTACTACATTGACTTCATTTACATGATATAGATTCAATTTTTATGGATTACACCAAGTTTTACATGTAGTCGTTTACGAATTATGCAACCAGAAAAGTTAATTTTGTAGAATACACAATGTACTATCAAACACACTCAAATAAGCATGGAAATAGTTCACTAGATGGCATAAACTGTTCATTTTCAGTATGAAAATGAATCTTTTTTTTTTTCTTCTCCAAAATTAAAACTGTTGATTGAAAAAAAAAGACCGCCTTACCCCCCCCCCCTAAAAACCCAGTTTTTTGACTCTGTAAATCCAAAACTAGACCTTATCTGTATACCTGGGCCCCGTAACACAAAGTCTTGCAATTAATCGTACGACTGATATTTGCTGCTGATTGCACACAGTGCTTAATTTATTCAGTCACAAAAATCAATCGCAGGATGGATTTCTGAGCTCTCTGTTATGGGGCCCAGGGCCGTTTTCATTACATGTACTTATGTAGCATAATGAATTATTGTTTAGCTATTTCAAGGATTATATTATCGATTACATATATATTCTTTATTACTTTTTAAATCATCAATTACAAATGATAAAACAATATGATACGATACAAAAAGGTAATTATGATTATAGTATTTACATGAGAAAGAAAATAACGAAAATAATGGCAATGATAATCATAATAATGATATCAATAAAATAATAATAATAATAAATAAAATGATAAGAAATAATATATATCTAATAATTATAACAATAATAATGATAACAAATGTGATAACAGTTAACTATTATATTTGTTTCTTTTATATAGCGCTTTCTCACATTACAAGTAATTGCTCAAAATCGCCCTAACAGTATCTTAATCTTGGTGATGTGATAAATAGCATGCATTGAAAGATTAGTTTTTAAAATCTTTCTTAAATCATATTTTTTTAATTGGCCTATGACTTTAAAGAATTAACGAGATACATTTTGAACCAAATCATTCGTAATACAACCACATTTTCTTTTCAGACAGGACAAAATAAACAACAAGCAAATAAAAGAAACAAAACAAAATTATAACAAATCGCCCCAAATTAACCCCAAACAAGCATTCAATTAAGATACTAGTGCATAAAAAGTATTGCCTGAAAATGGATCATTTTTGTAAAATGAAATAAAATAAAAATAGATAAATAAACACACGGTGTAAACAGAACCCACATTACCCACTCTTACATCAATTGTCTTAAAGAGTTATGAGTTACATATTAATACACTTTTTGTCTTAACTGTGTGAAAGAGGGGATTTAAAAAGGTAGTTGAACACAATGGTGGCCAGTTGCACTTCGGAATCCAAAAACAACAGTAATTTTCTTGTTTCAGGTTTTTGCTGGTATTATTTTGTTTATCTGTGAAAGTTTATTGTACATGATTCGTAATTACTCTTTGCAGTAACAATCCTGGGCCTAGTAGTGCAAAGGGTTGCGTTCAACAGAGATCTGTAGGAATGGAAAAAATATATATCAATAGATAATTACATAAAATCTCGAAAAAATATGGTAGTCTTATCCAACAATTTTACGAAAATAATTGAAATTCATTATCAATCGACTCCAATTTAAAGCTCATCGACAGTCTCGGTAGCGAAAATCACACTGGCAAGAAACCTATCTAACATAAGTTGCAAGCAATCGATTGCAAATATCAATCGCAAATTTGCAATTGATAGATCAAATTTAACTATAGCAAATCAATGTATACTTTCTGTTGCAAGAAGCAGACCAGCAATCAATCGCAAATTTGCAATTGATTGCAAGACTTATGATTGATTTTGGGACCTAAAATTGACTTGCAATTGATTGCAAGTTTCCTGCAACTCCCCCAATCTCCTTTTTTATCATACGACACATGTACGAGATTATTTAACATTCCATTCACGATTTCGAACAAATTTTAGTGTAAATATCTGTAAGAAACGCTTGGTAACGGCATTTCAATGCCTCACGCTAAGACAATATCCACCCGAAGGCTCCCCACAAAATTAACCTAGCGGTTCGCACTATGTGTAGCGTATTCTAAAACACACAGCAATCCTCATGTGAGTAATGTGTGTGGCCGTTGTATGAATTTACATCCCCTCTTTTTGGGGCAAGGGATTTTTATTACTTTTCACCTCTAATTCGATAAATATTTCATTTGAGGAGGAAAAAACAGCATTTTAATTATGTTAGTACCCTGCTATTTAATAAGTAAAATCAAAGAAATCTCACGAAAAGCTTTTGAGGGCTTCCCAAAACTATCTATTACCTTTAAATTACAATTTACATCAATTTAAATGAGGGTAACTCTTTTCAATGATCTAATTAGGTCTAAAGAACAATAAATGTGTATGTCCTGCGTACATGGTCTGGACATGTAGTGACGTTATGCTTTTAGATGATTTAGGAGGAATGCCTTTTTTAATAGATAATGTGATGTTTTGATAAGTTTGGCTTTGCTAACAATTTTTTTCCCCCAACACACTATAATTATATTCATAATATTATTGAAACGAATCTTCCACTTCTCTAACATAATCAGGACAGGACCCAATCCATAAATTCTTTTTCTTGAAATTGGCAGCACGGTACGTTTGCAGTAAAAAGGCATGTGCTGTACATATTCAAAAGGGAGGCCAGAGTGCATGGAAAGACTAAAATATTTCAAGGATATTAATTGTTTTTATTCAAGATTTTGAATAATATACAGTTGGTGAAAATAAAATTGTAACAGGGTGCAAGTGCAGAAATTTTATTCTCCTAAATTCATCCGATACATGTTCTTGGGCTCTGAATCAAAGGGTGCGTTAATCAACTCTTTCTTTCGGCAGAAACAGGTTTTCCAAAGGGCTTTCAGTGATTTTTTTAGAGATGATAAACGCAAAGCTGTTTTGATTATGGGGTTCGGAAAGCCTTTTTGAAAGTCGCAAATTTGTGCTTTCCGAAACAGGTTTCAGCCAGAAACAGGTTACAAAAAGCGAGATAAACGCAAAGCTGTTTTGAAACGACTTTATACTTCGGTCACGAACTACGTGTTTCCGGTTTCTGAAAAGACGCGCGCCAGGCAAGTGCATGTGTATTTCCAGGGTCAGGCATCTTTTCAATTTTCAGCAAAATAACTAAGAGATCAATAGAAAGATGGGTAAACTAGTAATAACCGTGACAAACTCAGCGAACTACACATAAGCACAGAGTACACTAGCTACGTACGCTGCACTATACTAGCGATAGCCAAAACAAAACAGCGCGCGCCGTATATGACCCCTTCTCCTCGGGTCAAAATGCGCAATGCATCTGCAGTGACAACGTCGGTTTTCGACTTGTCGATGAGATGATAAACGCAACTTATTTTGAAAGCCGTTTGCAAAGGCCTTTGGAAAGGGCTTTTGATAGTGGGTATGGAAAGCCGTTTCAAACTGGGGAAAGAAGATAAACGCGACCAAAGTCGTACGACCCACCTCTCAAAATGATGTTTTGGGTGATAAGGGAGGAGGGGGTACTTGGAACGGTTACATTTCGTTTTTCCGAATGTTTGTTTTCCCGAAGCTTCGTTACTCCGACAGTTCGTAATTCGGAAAATGAAATAAGGTTCATAATTCCTAAAATGAAAAAGAGTTCCGCAAAGTTATGTAGGGCTCTACTGCATTTTCGAATTGCGAACCTTCAGAATTATGAACCCTATTTCATTTTCGGTATTACGAACCTTCCGAATAAGCAACCTTCCGAATATTGCATCAAATGTTGGGAATTATGAATCCTATTTCATTTTCGGAATTACGAACCCCCTGCTATGGGAAACTTGTGTTTTGGTATTACGAAGGTTCGGGAAAGCGAGTACCCCCCCCCCCCCCCACCTGTAACTTACGTTATCACTTCCGTCTACTACGTAGGGTGTGCTGAAATGGTCGTCATCCTGCTTACGCACCTGTAACAAAACAAAACAACACAAGAGCGCCCTATTATAGTCATATATGACCTCTAAGAAAAGAAGGCATACCGACATTGCCACAGTGTAGAAAGTTCAAACTGGTCCTAATTTAGGGTGTACATCATTATCATGTACCTTTGGAAAAGGTTGTGGGAGGTGTCGTTACGCTTTCAATCTTAACGTCATAAATCAAGCCTTTTTTCTTCAGATATAAATGAATTTTAAGTACATTCCGTACAATACAAAGTTCGGATTTTCTTGCGGGCATCGTTGATCTTGCTCGATATTTTAGCCATTAAAAAAAAATAAATAATAATTTTAAGCCTCGAAATACATCGCAAGGCAATGAATGAGGGTACACTCAAATGAATACCGTTTGTTATATACTTGATAGGTTTTACTGTCACACAAGAAATTTCCCAAGACATTGGCCATGGAAAAGAGATCTGCTAATGATTTTTTTCCCCTTCAAATTCATGGTATGGATGATTCTTCCTAGAGTCCCTAGTGACCAAATCTTTCATTGTCCAGTTCCTTCTCATACTCTATTTCTTCTATGATGTGCAAGACTCGAGTAATTTTTTGTGTCGTCGAAGGCATTTGAAGAAAAGGACAAAACAGGCACCAATTTGATAAAATCGTCAACTGATTTAATATCCTAGCTCAAGGCCCTGTGCTTTTGGTTGTTTCACAAAAATAAGTATCAGATGAATTTTTTGTATTTTTCGTAGGAAGCGACATTTGACACCGCTAAACACCAAGGCCTGCCTGTCTATATAGGGCGTATAAAAAGGTAAACCCAACTTTGATAGCTTCTAATTTAACTGTTATAACCAATGTGACTTTGAAATTTATTTAATGGTGAATATTGGCTTGTTGTCTGTAAAGCAGTACCTCGCTCATGACATTCTTGCTTGTGTAGAGAATTACCAAGGGCATTGATAATAGACTTTCAAGAAAAAGAGAAATAGCTTCCGAAATAATTGTCGATTTTGAATAAATCAGTAAAAAGGCTTATTTAAAAAAAAAGGATGCGGATAAAGCCAAGGCAAACGAAATATAAGTTGAGCTTGTAATAAGACTTTCTTGAGTTTAAATTGACTTTAACACCTTTTTATTAAAATGCACAAAATCAATTGAATAAAAAAAAATCAGCATTTTGTCTTCCAACTGAAGTTACTACTGCATAATTGGTTGATCCACATTCGTTGCTTCAGCCCGAATTCATACAAAAAGGTTTTTGACAATACTTTTTAAAAAGCCTGCTGTTCAGTCATCAGTGACAGCCAAGTTATGAATAAGGTTTAATTACACAAAATATAAGTTGCTCTTTACTAGGATATAAATCTCAAGCTCATAGATGTTTTAACCTTTTAATTAGAAGCTATCAAAGTTGGGTATACCTTATATATATATATATATATATATATATAAACCTTGACTTTATATATGAAGATTGTGATTCCAGAACAGGCTATATGCTTTAGATTTCAAAGAAATGACGGTATCTACTAGTCTTATTCTGCATTATCGATTGGAAAAAGAACTTGCCATGTTCTCCACTCTGCCATGGAATTATGAAATCACTCTTTCCATAACCTGCAGATGTAGCATGTTTTGGACTCTAAATATTGATCACTCTTGCCTGTCATATTGCTCTTTGATAAGTCAGGTCCCGGAGAGGGCCATTGTTTTATCAATGTAGCATGTTTGGTAGCCGAACTCATTTCCTTACGGCCATTACAAAAAAAAAATCCATAGGAAATCTGGCTTTCGGGATCTGTCATTGTATGTACATTCAGATACTGCAAACAAGTACATGCATGCAGTGAACAAAAATCACTGAAAAAAAGGTAGAATTTTTTACATCCGAACCCTTAATGTTTATTGCGATTGTTTGGGATTGTAACAATTAAAATCAAAAGATAGCCGATCGTGTATTTATAACATGATGAAAACTACTTTCGAAAAATAAACTCAAGGGCAATTTCAAAGGCCTATTGTACCGCCCATAGAAATCAGGTTCGGATTACGTAATACGCCATTGTAATGTTCGCACATTTCTAAAGGTGACAGACAGGGCTATTCGAAAATAGTTTTGATCGTGTTTATATTACCATATCCAAAAATTTAAGTTACTTACGTGGGCTGCGCGATTTCCATGAAGCCTTTGTCCACGCAGCTCCCGTTCTCGCGTGAGCCTGCCCACTGCTTGGCCTACGGCAAATTCACGCTGATCAAAGGAAAGGTCTTCAGAATTGCTTTCATGAGATCCTAACCAGGAGTCACCACTGTAGAAGAAAGGAGTTCCCCTATCGTAGTGATGATTGTATCGGTCTCTACAAGGACACATGGAATAATAATATACAGATAAAATATATTATATTACAGTATGAAAATCAAACTTGAACTAATGTTATGTTTTTATTGCGTATTCTAATTTTACAAATGATTTTATTGAATATTTCGTCATAACTTCAAATTAGCCCCCCCCCATTTTTCATTAATTGGTAGTATACATTCTTATTTAATTTTTAAGTTTAGTGATGATTATTTGTGTTTATTTCCCTGTTCACGCATATATTGTCTTGTCTCTTTACTGCCATATCTGTATATGTATACATAATTACATATTTTCAAATTCTCTCTTTTATTGGAGAACCTAGTTTCAACAAGCTGTGCTTTTCATTAGGTTTTTCCCATGATACTGCCTTTTCTATTGACTAATGTAAAAAATGTTACTTTTGATTACATTGAAATTGTTATTGATTATGATACATGTATGTATTCGTCATTTGAACGATGTATTTTTTCAATGTTAATGTTCATGACAGATTTCTGCCTTATTATGAAATAAATTCATTCATTCATTCATTCATAGGTATATTTCACCAAGACCACGAAACAGAAAAAAAGGACATTAGATGTAAATATCAAAGTTTAAAATAGTCCTTTACAAATTTTAACCTTTATGGAAAGCCCCGCATAATTTTGTATATGTATTTTAATTTATTGTTACTAAATAAGATGTATGTTGATTTTATCTTGCGAAATAAAAAACAAATTTTACGGGAGCCCCTGAGGCCAACTCTGTTATTCCCAATAGTAAAACCATCATTTTCTCGGTTCCTCTCAGTCGAGGAGCCTAAACACGGGGGAGACGGTAAGTTCCTCGTTTACTTGACATCATGCCTGGCCTTTAAGCTACGTTACCCGTCGCATGGGATTTGCGAGAGAATCTGTTTGAACCACCGTTCCCTAAACAAATGTAAATGGAACCTAGTTACCACCCCCTCCAATACTAATAGCATGCAAGCCGTCAAGTGCATTGCGCCAAAGATATTAAATTGTATACATGCTCAACACTGACCCAGAATCAGTCCCTAAGGAGAGACCAAACTTCTTGACAAAGGGTTAGCTCAAGGTTCTTCTTTTGTCACAACAATCGGCGTTGATATTGACCAGGCAAATTAAAAATCTACTTAAAACGAAGAGCATAGGATCAGATCGACTCCTCGTTCACTGTCGACCATAACTGTAATGTTCTCTGTTTAATGCGGCACGATATATTTGGAAATGAATGGACTAATTGTGCCATATGATGCCTCTTAAGCAGTCGACACCAGTCTATGATATGCGAAAAAAGAGGGGGAAAAAATGCAGGTCGCCATTACTCGATATCATGAACAATACCCGAGGCGTCATTCTAATTACGTTAATACCAGCGCCAATCGAGCCTGTAAAGGCAATAGGCCCATACGCCAGCAATACGTTTACTTTGTGAATTCTGCAGTCACTCTTTGTATGCTACCACCCTCACATGGCGTGTCGAAGGCCTCAGAAATCACTGACGCCATCCTACGCCAATGTATGACGCCTCGTGAAAAACGGGCTTTAGGATAAATTACGTCAAAGAGGAACATTCAAACCCCCCGATAGTTACTCACCCTTGTATAAGTTTGGTAGCGTTGTTCCGAGATGCCATCTGCATAAAGACGCAACACATACACATGATGAAGATGAGAAGAGCCCCTACGACACCAAAAATGATCCCGATGATGGCACCAATTGATAACCCTTCTTGAAAAACTGTTGGTAGAAAATAAGTATAAAGAACTCTACTATAAGATATTTAGAAACTACTTTGTCGGTTTCAAGTCATATTTTTAACATGTTTTTAGAAAAATCACCTATTACTGAGTCCATCGATAAATATTTTTCAAGGTAATTCTGGTTACCATGGTAGATAAAATGTTCACGGTATCAAACAAAAACTTCACTTAATGTTGAAATACAACAAATGATATCTGCCAATTTTTTTAAAGATAATTTATAAGAATGATAGTCAATTTAGTAGTCAGGATCAATACGGGGTCTAATGAAAACTCAAGATTTTCAGTGATTTTTATTCCCGGCGTGCTTTCATTAAGCTTGATTATAAACAAATCGGAATCCATGGACTTTGAAATAATACACTCATTAGAAATTGAGATTTGGCAATGAAACCGCTTTTTGAATGTATTATGTGCACTTAAGCCTTTGTATATCATACACAAATTAATTTATAAATTTATCTCCTAGGGAATGTAGAATTGCATTTTTTGTATCAAATATTTGAGGCGACGAATTTACCTGTTACAGCAATGGCTGAAACAGTAATGTTGTTCGTGCCGGAGTCTAACACCTGGGGGTTTTCGCTAGAAAGGTCCAACGCACTGTTGACGAGATCATCTGCATCTGTGGCAGTATCTGCCCCGAGAGTCATCTCCATATTGGCAATGACACTACCACTCTCAAAAGACAAGACGGCACATCCAATGTTCCTCAGCTTTGGAGCAAGTTCCGTTCCGAACAAATAATCCATCTATGATCATAATATGAATTTAAGTTATATATTTAAAAAAATAACAACCTTGACGTCAAGAATAAAATGTAGATCTTTATATTGTAAAATGTGCTCTGAAATAATACCTCGTTGTTTCCAAGCCAAATTATACTTGGGCAGAGAAAAAAGAAAACAACAACATACACTCTGACCGAGGCGTTGACTAATGATTGAAAAGAAACACGAGCTATCGGCAGATGGACAATCTGCAAATGGCTGCAAGCTCATTCCATGATTTAAGCATTCTGTTAATTGTACCAATATTATCAGAATTTAAAACGCCGAATAAAAACACCGAATAATAAACACCGAAAAATAAAAAATAAGTGTAAAAACCACTACTTTCAATGAAATGGATATATTTCAAATAAATTTATATTTTGTCGATTATAATTTGGAATAAGTAAATGACCACTTTCTTGATTTTTTTTATGAATAAAAAGCAACTTCAGTTTAATATGCAAAGATCAATATTAGAAACACTAAGACATATATGTAGATGGCTATGAGGAAAAACGAAAAAGTTTAGAATACCAGTATTAAAATGAAATAAAGTTAAAAATTCTCATTTCAAGCTTAAGGGCCTATTGCTTGTAAAGGAAAAAAACAAACAAAGAAATTACGTCAAGCTATTGCATTGTAACTGTTTGATCACATCTTGTAACCTTTTTTATTTATTCACATTTGTAAATTCGTTATGTGTAATTATATACCAATGAAAAAAAAATTCAAAATGGACAATAAATTCTTGCTTTTCAATTCTGATTACAATTTAATACATAAATGTAAAGATTTGTAAAGAGCGGAGCGAGCGAGGACTAGGGGATTGGCTGTGATACTCACCGCATTGCAAAATAGAGTCTGGAGAGTTTGGAAGTACTGTGTTGACCGGTTACTCAGATCATTGGTATACCTAAGCGGTTCACCATTTTTTTCCGAGGCTGCAACGGACACACGTACTCTCCTGGTGAACAGAGCTATCAAAGAAATATACCATGGAATCCAGTCATTAATTTATAACGATTAGGGAAAGAACAAGTACTATGCTTATTACGCGGGCTTTCTGCCCAAACTGGTCTTTATGCATTACAACTCGAAGAAATTGTCAACAAATATTGAAAAAAAAGTATAATATCGAAAAAATAATCAGTTCTGAAATTAATTAGACCAATGTTATTTCAAAATAAAACATAAAATGCCCGAAAGAACTAATCGCAGTGAAGACTGAAAAGGCCCACTCTATCTCAGCAAAACGAAGATCTCTTCAGTTTATGTCAACTTAAGAGCTGTGTAGGACATGACTTTGAAAGGAAGTTATGCGAACCTTTCGCCTGCATCCAATGATCGCCCAGTGCATTTTTTTTTCCTTTCAAAATTATGTGTTTTTTTTTCTAATTGCTTAACAAAATGCACAGGGACAAAATTGAAATTAATCGTTTTCTTGACAATCTTTTTCCCAATTATCAAATGAGCCTTTCAACCAGATGCACTTTTCAATAAATTCAATTCTTACTTATCAGAAAGTTTGTCGTATGGCTACCTTCATGAGATGAATTATGCTTACCTGTTCCGGAATTTGACGTTTCTGGCGCAGCTGTTGTCATTGTTGTAGTGTCGACCGGCTGATTTGTTCCTGAAGCTTGTGAAAAGTTGACAAGATTTACTTGAAATATTTTAACGGAATAGATATTTTACCCTTTAAGAACAATCATGATATCTTACAGGTAAGCAATAGAGTTTTCCACTAAATTAATCTTGCTGAAAAAAAAAAGGATGAAACTTTGAAAAAATGCAAGTCTTAAAGTTGTAGTCTCTCTCAAAGTCTTCCAAACGGGGCTTCTTGACGCTCAAATACTTCCCTCTCTACGGTCGGTAGCCCAATTCCTGACAGAAAAAAGACGCACCCCGCACCCCCGGGAGCGTTGCCTCTGATCGCATTTATCAACAAATCGGTTCGCATACCATTTACTCAGCGCCGAAGTTTTATGTACAGTTTGCTATGAACTTAAAGGGATCAAAAGTCGCCACTCGTGGTGTTTTGGAGCTTGGCCCGGCTCGGGTAATATTCAGGAATCTCCGTACATCTCCGGTAAACGAGCACGAATTGTGTATATTTCCATATGCAGCACGCATTCGACCGAAGACAGACGAACTGAACAACCCAACTGACAAACTACCCCACCTTCGAGGGCAATTTGTTCGCTGCTCCAAGATTGTTGTTATGAACGGCCTTGCAACAGGGGCAAGCGAATGAAACTGAACGTACATGGATATCGATCGGTAGTCCCCTTTAAAGTGCGCCAAAATTCGTATCTGATATACTCGTTTAACTCACATTACAATTATGTACACTTATTTTACATTCCCCGGAAACGTTCAAATATGTTCTTTGTGTAGAAGATGAAATAGGTGAATGGACAATTAAACATTAATCTTAATTTCATTCTTTTCGCACTCCTTCCATTAAGAGATTAATTATGCTTACCTGTTCCGGAAGGTGACGTAGCAGGCGCAGCTTTCATTAAGCTTGATTATAAACAAATCGGAATCCATGGACTTTGAAATAATACACTCATTAGAAATTGAGATTTGGCAATGAAACCGCTTTTTGAATGTATTATGTGCACTTAAGCCTTTGTATATCATACACAAATTAATTTATAAATTTATCTCCTAGGGAATGTAGAATTGCATTTTTTGTATCAAATATTTGAGGCGACGAATTTACCTGTTACAGCAATGGCTGAAACAGTAATGTTGTTCGTGCCGGAGTCTAACACCTGGGGGTTTTCGCTAGAAAGGTCCAACGCACTGTTGACGAGATCATCTGCATCTGTGGCAGTATCTGCCCCGAGAGTCATCTCCATATTGGCAATGACACTACCACTCTCAAAAGACAAGACGGCACATCCAATGTTCCTCAGCTTTGGAGCAAGTTCCGTTCCGAACAAATAATCCATCTATGATCATAATATGAATTTAAGTTATATATTTAAAAAAATAACAACCTTGACGTCAAGAATAAAATGTAGATCTTTATATTGTAAAATGTGCTCTGAAATAATACCTCGTTGTTTCCAAGCCAAATTATACTTGGGCAGAGAAAAAAGAAAACAACAACATACACTCTGACCGAGGCGTTGACTAATGATTGAAAAGAAACACGAGCTATCGGCAGATGGACAATCTGCAAATGGCTGCAAGCTCATTCCATGATTTAAGCATTCTGTTAATTGTACCAATATTATCAGAATTTAAAACGCCGAATAAAAACACCGAATAATAAACACCGAAAAATAAAAAATAAGTGTAAAAACCACTACTTTCAATGAAATGGATATATTTCAAATAAATTTATATTTTGTCGATTATAATTTGGAATAAGTAAATGACCACTTTCTTGATTTTTTTTATGAATAAAAAGCAACTTCAGTTTAATATGCAAAGATCAATATTAGAAACACTAAGACATATATGTAGATGGCTATGAGGAAAAACGAAAAAGTTTAGAATACCAGTATTAAAATGAAATAAAGTTAAAAATTCTCATTTCAAGCTTAAGGGCCTATTGCTTGTAAAGGAAAAAAACAAACAAAGAAATTACGTCAAGCTATTGCATTGTAACTGTTTGATCACATCTTGTAACCTTTTTTATTTATTCACATTTGTAAATTCGTTATGTGTAATTATATACCAATGAAAAAAAAATTCAAAATGGACAATAAATTCTTGCTTTTCAATTCTGATTACAATTTAATACATAAATGTAAAGATTTGTAAAGAGCGGAGCGAGCGAGGACTAGGGGATTGGCTGTGATACTCACCGCATTGCAAAATAGAGTCTGGAGAGTTTGGAAGTACTGTGTTGACCGGTTACTCAGATCATTGGTATACCTAAGCGGTTCACCATTTTTTTCCGAGGCTGCAACGGACACACGTACTCTCCTGGTGAACAGAGCTATCAAAGAAATATACCATGGAATCCAGTCATTAATTTATAACGATTAGGGAAAGAACAAGTACTATGCTTATTACGCGGGCTTTCTGCCCAAACTGGTCTTTATGCATTACAACTCGAAGAAATTGTCAACAAATATTGAAAAAAAAGTATAATATCGAAAAAATAATCAGTTCTGAAATTAATTAGACCAATGTTATTTCAAAATAAAACATAAAATGCCCGAAAGAACTAATCGCAGTGAAGACTGAAAAGGCCCACTCTATCTCAGCAAAACGAAGATCTCTTCAGTTTATGTCAACTTAAGAGCTGTGTAGGACATGACTTTGAAAGGAAGTTATGCGAACCTTTCGCCTGCATCCAATGATCGCCCAGTGCATTTTTTTTTCCTTTCAAAATTATGTGTTTTTTTTTCTAATTGCTTAACAAAATGCACAGGGACAAAATTGAAATTAATCGTTTTCTTGACAATCTTTTTCCCAATTATCAAATGAGCCTTTCAACCAGATGCACTTTTCAATAAATTCAATTCTTACTTATCAGAAAGTTTGTCGTATGGCTACCTTCATGAGATGAATTATGCTTACCTGTTCCGGAATTTGACGTTTCTGGCGCAGCTGTTGTCATTGTTGTAGTGTCGACCGGCTGGTTTGTTCCTGAAGCTTGTGAAAAGTTGACAAGATTTACTTGAAATATTTTAACGGAATAGATATTTTACCCTTTAAGAACAATCATGATATCTTACAGGTAAGCAATAGAGTTTTCCACTAAATTAATCTTGCTGAAAAAAAAAAGGATGAAACTTTGAAAAAATGCAAGTCTTAAAGTTGTAGTCTCTCTCAAAGTCTTCCAAACGGGGCTTCTTGACGCTCAAATACTTCCCTCTCTACGGTCGGTAGCCCAATTCCTGACAGAAAAAAGACGCACCCCGCACCCCCGGGAGCGTTGCCTCTGATCGCATTTATCAACAAATCGGTTCGCATACCATTTACTCAGCGCCGAAGTTTTATGTACAGTTTGCTATGAACTTAAAGGGATCGAAAAGTCGCCACTCGTGGTGTTTTGGAGCTTGGCCCGGCTCGGGTAATATTCAGGAATCTCCGTACATCTCCGGTAAACGAGCACGAATTGTGTATATTTCCATATGCAGCACGCATTCGACCGAAGACAGACGAACTGAACAACCCAACTGACAAACTACCCCACCTTCGAGGGCAATTTGTTCGCTGCTCCAAGATTGTTGTTATGAACGGCCTTGCAACAGGGGCAAGCGAATGAAACTGAACGTACATGGATATCGATCGGTAGTCCCCTTTAAAGTGCGCCAAAATTCGTATCTGATATACTCGTTTAACTCACATTACAATTATGTACACTTATTTTACATTCCCCGGAAACGTTCAAATATGTTCTTTGTGTAGAAGATGAAATAGGTGAATGGACAATTAAACATTAATCTTAATTTCATTCTTTTCGTACTCCTTCCATTAAGAGATTAATTATGCTTACCTGTTCCGGAAGGTGACGTAGCAGGCGCAGCTTGTGTCATTGTGGTATTGGCAGCCGGTTGGTTTGTTCCAGATACTGATAAAAAGTTTACAAGAATAACAGGTGAAATATAAACTAGATGAACAATTGAAAGGCAAAATATGATGATATTGAAAAACGGAGTTATGACGGGTTTAGTTTCCGGGAAATGTAATATAAGTGTATATAAATGTAAAATAAGAATCAATAAATGCAAAATAAATCTAAATAAAGTTTAGTTTTCACGGAATTTAACCCCCCCCCCCCAAAAAAAAGCAAACAAAATAACAAATGAAGTCTACTTTGCACAGAATGTAACTTAGATAAATGAAGCCTAGTTTGCATTAAATGTAAACTAAACAAAATGTAGCTTGAAGCTAACGTCAAATGAGGTCTAGCTTGCAGGAAATGTAAATTAAACAAATTCTAGTAAAATGAACGAAATCTAATTTGCATGGAATGTAAATCGTGGGCTGCATCCCCCCCCCCCGTTTTTTGAGCATACACGTTAAAAAATATCGGAAAAAAGGCTCGAAAATTGTCATTAATGAGTGAAATCAGATCAGCACCCAACTTTCAAAAACGCTCCGCGGCCCCTGTAAATAAGTGAAGTACAGTAATTTAAGCATAATTGACGCCCAGTTTGCACGGAATGTATAGTAAGCAGAATCGGAATGAAAATTAAATAAAGTCTGTCAAATAATTATGCTTATGAAAATGAAATTATAAAAGCTAAGCAAAACGATATATAATTTTTTTTTTAACCTGTAGGTGGGCGTTGACTACTTATCTACCTTCAGGTATTGTTCATTTATTGTTTTTATTAGTTGTTAGAATGATTTCCTATTTAACTACATTCAACCGACGCTATGGAACCAAGTAGCTGACGTGTGAACACCCGCATATACACCGATTTCCCGATTTATTTTAAAGATAAAGTGTGTTATCTAAACGTACTCAAAAAAAAAAAATCATATCAAACTTAGTTACAATTTTAGAAAATGAATTAATTTTAATTTGATTCAGTTTCTTACTCAGCAAACTAATTGATAATCTTTTTTTGTTATATATGTTACCTTTTGTTGTATGGATAATAAAAAAAGTAAGATTAATTATTACTTATTCTTGCCTTGAAAGTAATTCGTACTACCTTGAAAAAAAATAATTATGCAGCTGGGGAAATTGTTGTAGTGTCAACTGGTTGGTTTATTTCAGATGCGAGTGATTTTCCCCCCGAAATTTACGTGTAATATTGTAAACGGAATAAAGAAGCTTAAGAAAGGGAAATATAACGATAATGCAATCAGGAGTTATGTTAAAGATTGAAAGGGATAAACCTACAGGATTTTGCAAAGTTTCCAGAGAATGCAGATAAATTAAAATGATTTTGATAATAGATGCATGATGGCTGAGCAAAAAATTCAATATTTAACCATGACGTAGGATTCGAATTATTCTCTGTCTTCAAGTTGGCCTTTGCATCGTCTACCCCCCCCCCCCCTTTCCCGTCCATTGCTAAAAGTGATCCATTTTTTCTTATTAAAATTAATGATTATATATATATATATATATGATATAAACAAAACAAATATACAAAAAACACACAGCGAAACCCTCAAATCACGGGCACGTTCGGTGTTAGGGAAATCAGGACGTGTTTGCATCGTCTACCTCCCCCCCCCCCCTTTCCCATCCATTGCTAAAAGTGATCCATTTTTTATTAAAATTAATGAATGATTATATATATATATATATATATATATATATATATATATATATATATATATATATATATATATATATATATATATATATGTGATATAAACAAAACAAATATACAAAAAACACACAGCGAAACCCCCAAATCCCCGGCACGTTCGGTGTTAGGGAAAACAAGACGTGTGTGCGATCTCTTAATAAAAAGCTCGAAATGCACTTGAAAATATACTACGAAAAATAGTTAGATTTAATCGAATTTATTCAAATAGGGAAATTGCTCATTCAACAAATTAAATAAGCACCTTACTGCCAGAAGCTGTTTAAACTACAAGTATGTAGGCGTAGTCTGTAGTAAGCCTATCTTTAAAGGTAATAAACAGTAGTGGTAGCAAGATGAAAGTTGGCATGAAACTGCTCAAATATGGTCTCATATTGTTCGGCTTCAATTAAAGATACATTAGTGAGATAATCCGGTATTCTATACATGATTTCCGGTGATTTTCAGTAAAATAATTCAAATGATCGAATATCAACGGTTACCTTATACCCTCGCTAAGGACCACCTACCCCGACGCTCCCGGCTCAACGGCGCATAGCGGTTCGCACACACTTGTTACATACACTGTTTTCACATCAAATTACAAGCGCGGTACCGCGCTTGTAATTCGATGTTTATTTTTTTGGACATTTTAGCCATTTCTAAACCATTTTTCTTCAAACAAACATCACCTATGTTCGAAATTAATCATTTCCCAACAGTATATGTAATAATTTCCATTCCAGCTGACAAAGTAGTTAAATATCCAAAGCGCCACCTTTCCCACTACTGTACGATACCTAATTAGACAGATTATTGTCTGGGAACATTACCTTCTAAAAAAAAATTAAGCTTTTGCATGTGCATTGACGGTTCCCGTTTGCCCAGTGGCAAACAAAAGTCATGACGAAAATGTTCCAACAGAAGATGAGAAGGTCTTGGACCATAAACATTTTCTTTACTTTTCCCCCGTGATTCGCAGTATTTCAATAATGGAAAGCAAAACTTTGAACAGGAGAAGGTATACTGCGTCGGGATAATTTTTCTAGTGCCATAGTCGCCTGTGAACATGTTGCAAGATTGAAAGATCTCTTTCTTGACCCACATTCACTTACCGTGAAAGTGTAATTTTGATTTTTCAAAAAGAAAAAAAAAGAAAGGAAATTAATGCTCTGTCATTAACTCTTTACGTGCCACTGAAATAACATGCCTGTGCCACAGTATATTTCTCAAGGGGTAGTTCCTCCAAACCTCTCCAGGTCTGGTCATTGATATTCACTGAAAAATTAGCATATACAGGTGAATAAGGGATTATGAGATAGTCGATTAAGACCGGGAGTAGGTTATTACACAAAGATTCTGTAATGCACAGTGCACATCTTTTTGTTTAATATTGGTTCCTATTATTGTGTCGATTTGCACTCATAGCAATTGAAAAGTTTAATAATTATATTTGTATCTTCTACCTGTAATATCAAACTGGAAATTGCAAAATATTATTCCAGCATGTTGAATTTGAGCAGCTTTCATTTACTCTTGGCAAACTTGGGGTTGAATGTTATTAAGAAATTATCATTATGAATGACTGATGTAAAAAAGAAATAATAATAATAATAATAATAATAAAAAAAAAAAAAAATATATATATATATATATATATATATATATAACATGAATAACGCTTACTCGATACAAATGGCGTCGTTGATGATTCCGTCACTGTAAGCATCGTTGTAGAATCCATAGTTGTGTTTGTTATGGATACTATAATGAAATCAAAACAAAATTAAATTTACAGAATAGCCTTTGTTGCTGATAATCAGTAATTACTATTAAACCTACGATGGATTTAGTGGTAAGTGGTCGATTTGCCATTTGCTGTTTTGGAAAGTAAAACAAAATAAAAAATGAAAGGGTAAGTGACTGAGTTTGGATTAGCTTTCACGTTGAGGCTAAGATTATGGTTACGAAGTCTTGAAGCTTGAATGCTTAAAAATAGACAAATTTGGAGTCAGCATGTGTCACGAATGATCCCAAATACGAAAATATGAAGGTTCAATTTTTCGAAAAATTTAGGTGTCATTTTCGAAATATTATTTGTACCTCTATATCATGATCATTGCGTGCAGTGTTTGTTTATCATAGAATGCAGGGCATGTCCCTAAATTCTTAGCACTGTTCAAGAGAAAAGGATAATTAGAAACATCAACATATCCTTTGTACGAAATTTATATTTAATACTATATGATTTTTTTCATGAGCTATACCATTCGCGTTGAAGGCAATGACATCATATGTTCTATTTCCAATTGTAATGTTTGCTATTTCCACTGAAGAAATGTTTTGGGCACTATTCACGATGTTCTGAGCCTCAGAGGTACTGTTTGCAGTGATGGTCATTTCTATGTCTGCGATTATGCTGCCTCTGTAGAACGCAATCACTACACATACAATGGTTTTACGCAGACTTCCGAAAAGATTTTTCAACTGTTTGAAGAGAAGAAAACAAAAAAGTGGTAGTCGAATATAAATCACATGTAACGAGGAGGGCCACATTAGCATAAAATGATTGCCTTGATATTAGAAAATTGTAAATAATAGGTCAATATTAAATTAACCCGTTTTCATATATATACATGTATACATATATATGCAGCAATGGAAATATCCACATGAGAGTCTACCCGGAGTAGTCCCCCCCCCCCCATCCCCAAGGTAGACTCTCATGCGGGTATTTCCATTGCTGCATATATGTATATATATATATATATATATATATATATATATATAACTATATGCTTAGTTACCAACAACATTTTATTTGCAAAAAATAAAAAAAATAAACTGTTGTAAATAACATGTTGTTGGAACTAAGCATTATATTTGTCCGGATTTTGTTCTTTATTCTTTTATTTCAAAACGGGGAACTATATCACAACACACACACACACACACACACACACATATATATATATATATATATATATATATAAACCCAAAACCGGTGAAATAGGGAGACACTCTTTGTTTTTGTTTTTTGTAGAAGTGTCTCCTTTACGTAGCTGGCGCTATTATGACGGAATAAACCGCATTGTCATGTGTCTTCGAAAAGCGGTATCCAGTGAATATACATACATATCGGGGGGGGGGGGGGGGGGGAAAGATCTAAAAACCATTTTGAGGATTCTTTTGAAAGTTACTGAATATAAATATACAACAAAACTCTAATATTTTTTTTCTATTTTTTTTTCTGGTAGCTCTTTCCTCCTGGAGTATTTTGTATGAACAAAATTATTGAACTAAAATCTTATATTCATGCATATCCCTTAATACGAAATGACCACCTTTAATTGTATCTTTCTCCCAGATCTAGGTATTGCACGTCATAAATCATGCACTGGCTTACTGGTGGGGGGGGGGGGGGAGGCTTGGGGGCTGCAGCCCCCCCCCCAAAAAAAAAAAAAAAAAAAAAAAAATGAAATGAAATTACCTTCTGGATGTACTTAGATTTGTGATAACATTTTCATTAAAAAACTTTTTTTGCTCGCTCGCAAGTAGTCAGAAATTGTGTTGCGTATGCCTATGCTTACCCCCCCCCCCCCCCACCATTTTTTGCCTCATTACGCCACTGAAATCGTGTGTGTATGAAAGTACACGTAAATGAACTTTGTCAGATTTAATGCAGCAAGTTCTGAATACTTAACAAGTGGGCAACGAGTTTCTTTGCGTGTGGGATTTGTATACATACATTGATTTGAAATTTTACTAAGTCTTGTTGAAGCGAAATATGACACATTGCCCAGTGAAACTCACACGAGTATGTCTTTCATGATATTTTTGTTTGGTCACCTTACCATCGTTACATTAAAGCCTTCAAGAAACTTACTGGAATGCAGACAGCGATTGAAAGACTGATGAAAGCAGAAGACGATGTGTCTGACAGATCATCGTGGAACGTTGCATCAAAAGTGAGAACAACATCAATTACAACATCTGAAAAATAACGAAAATACCCTTAAACACGAATTCACCAAAATCAACGACAATAATCAAAAAATATGCAAACAGTAATTGACGGGGATAAGGAAACAACATTATGCGGTTCAGGTCAATGTTAGCAAATGCCATTTGAATTATTTCCGTTTATATTATTCTGCAATGGTTGAAAATCAGCCAAACAATTTCCAATCCCGATTTTTTATTTCCTTCTCGTCAATAATGATAACCAAGCAATATGTTTAGGATACGTAAAACTCTAACTTTTTTTTTCTTTTCACATTGACAGTAATGACAGATATTTCAAAGGTGGCGCCCTTTCTTTGCTTGCTGCAAAGCTACATATTACAAAACTCGGTTTATTGAACTGACTCGATTTAAGTGGAAATATAAGGTACATGTCGAAATGACGGGCAAGACCACAACAAAATACAATGCACCATATTGATAAGCATTGTTGTTGAGTTGGCCAAACCGTAGTTCATGTATATAATATATACGAAATGGCTCTGGTTAGTGTCACTAACATACAATAACATTTAATCTTACTTATGGATTCTTCGGTGGCGATGTCAGATGTGGATGGAGACGCAATGGTTGCGGTGTTGGTGTCAGGTGTTGACGGAGACTCTCCGGTTCCGGTACTGGTGTCGGGTGTAGATGGTGATGTCCCAGTTTCAATACTGATCTCAGGTGTTGACGGAGATGTCCCGGTTGCGGTACTAGTGTCAGGTGTCGACGGAGATGTCCCGTTTGTGGTACTTGTCTCAGATGTTGACGGAGATGTCACAGTTCCCGTACTGGTGTCAGGTGTTGATGGAGATGTCACAGTCCCCGTACTGGTGTCAGGTGTTGCAGGAGATGTCACAGTTCCGGTACTGGTGTCAGGTGTTGCAGGAGATGTCACAGTTCCGTTACTGGTGTCAGGTGTTGATGGAGATGTCACAGTCCCCGTACTGGTGTCAGGTGTTGCAGGAGATGTCACAGTTCCGGTACTGGTGTCAGGTGTTGCAGGAGATGTCATAGTTTCGGTACTGGTGTCAGGTGTTGAAAGATATGTCACAGTTCCCGTGCTTATGCCAGGTGTGGACGAATGCATCCCGGTTCCAGTACTGGTGTCAGGGGTTGACGGAAGCGTCACAGTCCCCGTACTGGTGTCAGGTGTTGACAGAGATGTCACAGTTCTGGTGCTGGTGTAAGGTGTTGACGGAGATGTCACAATTCCCGTACTTGTGTCAGGTGTCGACGGAGGCAACCCGGTTCCGGTACTGGTGTCAGGTGTGGACGGAGACCCCCTAGACATGCTGGTGGTGTATGATGATGAATTAGTTACTGGAATGGAAGGTGTTTCTGTTGCGTTGGTAGTGGTAGGCGTATCCATGGTAGTGGTATTAGCCAATGCTGTAAAAGAAGAGAAATATTTATATATGGCACATTTTCAATATGTAATGTCATATTCTCCTTGCATATGATAGCCTGATCTCCTTGCATGAAAATTATGATAGCCTTCATTGATAGCCTAATATTTAGTGCGAGACCCATCTTATTTATATCGTAACGTTGGAAACTATTTTCTTCCTGTCTTTTAGATGCCTTCAAGTGTTGTAAAACAATTTTTAATAATTGTAAAATATAATATATATATTGACATTTGCCTTAATTATCAGTTGATGAGATTTGTAAGTGTAGTTTACATGTACTGTTATTAGTAATAATAATAGTATCACAACTAGTGGAAGGAAAAAAAAATCAAGATACCTGAACAATTCCGACCGTCACTGTCAAGGGTAAATCCTTCATCACATACACAGGTATAGCTTCCATTGTTATTGATGCACGAATGATTACACCCATGACCCCTGTTACATTCATTTATATCTGTTGATTGGGTAAGAGAAACGTAAGACAATTATATTTTTGTGGAAATGAAAATGAATATCTTTAACCAACTTTATCTATTAGTTTTCTTTTGGAATAACAAATAATTTTTTGTTTGAAGTTCTGGGGTTGTCTTCATAAACAAGGAATGTTAATGGTGTCCAAATTTATTTTTTCCTCATTAATGAGTTACTACACACTTATGAAAGAATTGTTTAAATGAGATAATTTTGTTCTTCAATAAATAGTCAGTGTAATTTTTATTTTTTTATAGATATTCTTTAAAGTTTAGCAAATGCGATTTTTCATCTTAAGTGAACTTGAGGCAATGAAGGGATATGGCATTTTAAAGAACAATCTGTAGGACCTATGTCATAGTTCAATTCCTTTTTTTTTGTGTCCTGTGACTCTTGTGATGGATTAATTTTTATGATTGATTTATTATCACCTGGAAAAAGAGAAATCACCCCAAATTGCTCTTGAAGGTTATTAATGTATCTTACCCAAACATGTTGTATTATCCACATCTAGTTCATAGCCTTCGAAACAATCGCACATGAAACCCCCTTCTTCGTTGATACAAACTTGAGGACAGTTATCCAAATTATCCAGGCACTCATTTATATCTGTTAGAAAATTAAGGGATTCCTCATCAATATTGCCAGGAGTACACGGGATGTAGGGAATTCTAATTATCACGAGCACTGTGTTAAACTTTTTGAAGAATTTTAAATGAATATATCCAAGGTCATTCCTGTGATCAGTAGGCTTGTTCTATTGTAGTATTGTAGAGAGCAAATAAATAGATTTTTTTAAAGGCATGAAAACATCAAGAAAAACGTTGCCATTTTGCAAAAAAAAAAAATTATTTTATTTGACACATTGTAAAAAAAAGAAAAGAAAGTAGAATAAGAAAGAGAAAAATAAAATTATCGTTTGCCGTCAAATTCTATTTACAAACGATTCGCGAAACATTGTCAGAACAGGCCGCATTTGGAGGCTTTAAAATGCTATAATTACAACTGTCTTTTAACAATCAACTTTTTTTTGCATCCCAAATATGAAGTAAAGAATTGAAATTGAAATATTATGTTTTGTTTCGTCGGAATAAGACAGTTTGATAGGACATATTTGCACGTTGGGCATAACATTATATCATGGGTTTTACACGTAACCATAATGTTAATGCCCTTTACTATGACTGAATGAATGACTATCGTAATACTGCAGAAATCTGCCATGAACATTACAACTGAAAGTAAACATAGTTCAAATATCGAATAGAGATATCATAATTTTAATGTAATCAAGAGTGAAAATTACATTAGTTAATAGAAAAGGTAGTATAATGGGAGAACCTATAAGGAAGAGCACAGCTTGTTAAAACTAGGTTCCCCAATCTACAACATATGCAATTATGTTAATATATAAATATGGCAGTAAAGAGACGAGACAAGATATGCTTTAAAAAAGAAAATAATACACTTAAACATCACTATAACATCAAAATAAAAATAAGCTTATAAGAGCGGTTAATTTCAGCATATTGCGTTTATATTAGTAGAAAATCCAGATACACATCAAAGTGAGTATGTGTAAGTATGATCAAAAAGATGTCTTGAAGGAAGGGTTTTGTTTTTGTTATGTTTAGACACAGGCAGAAAAGCAAATACAATTGTTATGAATTAATAATGTAAGAGCTAATTAGATACTGTTTAAGAATTCTTCTAAAAGGCTTAAGAGAGGAGGCTTGCGTTCGATTTGAACCAAGATGATTCCAGTAAAATGGCCCATTGTAAATTAATGTCTTCTGGGCAAGATGAGTACGAAGAAGTGGTAAATGAAAGAAAGAGGATTGGCGTGTAGCATGCCTTTGCACTCCATCATTCGTTTTGATCACTGATTGTAATAACTGAGGCAATTCATGAATTCATAACTGAGGCAATACATGAATACTATGGTATCTAGGATCAATTTATCAATTTAATTAAACGCCTTTAATATAGTATTAGGTCACAACTTTAATCCACCTTTCCTTAAACAACACTGTACATTTCTAGATAGTAAGTTAATAGTCAGAGCATAACATGAACATGAGGAACATTTGCATAATAACACATTCGTAGCTATTCTATTTCTAATCAGAAGAAATGTTGCTACTCATCTAAATTTTGTCCGCTCTATTATCAATGGCAGTATATCGGTATAGAGGTTAACAATACCACAAAAGTTTTCTAGAACTAGTTTACCTGAGCATGATTGACCGGAAAACCCAACCGTGCAATTACAA
This sequence comes from Heliocidaris tuberculata, assembly GCA_025618425.1. Classification (NCBI taxonomy): domain Eukaryota; kingdom Metazoa; phylum Echinodermata; class Echinoidea; order Camarodonta; family Echinometridae; genus Heliocidaris; species Heliocidaris tuberculata. Next base: position 7,125,913 of record CM046843.1, read on the forward strand.
TAGTAGCTTCCGTCCGTATTCACGCACTCGCCCATACCACATATATCAGGAAAAAGTGTGCACTCATCGGGGTCTAAATTAAAATAAAAAATAAATAAATACATAAATAAAAATGAATATCATTAACAAGACTAATATTCTTCTACGCTCTTTAACAAATCAAGAGAAACAAAAAGAGCAATTCAAATAAGAACTGGTTATATATTGAACAATGTTTTATGGTTAACATGTATTTCTTGTCAAAATTTGAAAAAGGGGATATGAAAAGTGACTATAACTGATTATTGATATAGCATTATTAACTGTATCGCACTTATACTCAATTTGCAACTTTCTGCATGAGAAATAAGTACCACGTAAAGGATTCCAACTCTATACCATGTAATTAAACAGGACAGCAATTTTCCAATATTGTGTGAAGTTGCACATTTTCGCTATTGCATTATTACTGTTGACAAGGCCCGCTTAGTACGTTTCACGTGTTGTGTCAAAGGCCATTAAAATGACATTGTTCTTAACAGGATTTGTCATGGGCGAGTTATCTTAGTGCTAGATTTGAAAAATTTATTATTAATTTCATTTTATTTGTATGTTTTTTCCTTCAAAACTAGAGATCATAACATATAGAATAAGGATAAGGTTCATATCTTACCATCAACAATGACAACGCTGTTCGGTTTAAGGAGGTTACCATTTGCCCCTAGACCTTCGTAAAATTTATCCTCAAGACTTTCGGTCGTCAACGTGCTGGAGCTTACCAAGTCCACTCTAAATGTGACCTTGATCTGCAATCCTTCTTCCAAGGTATGGTTATAAACAGACACAATCAGGGCTTCATTGCTGATATCGGAGGAATTCTGTAACTGCCGATGAACCTGTAGTTACCATACCCCAGAATATAAGAAAAGGTGGCTGTAAATCTATACCTTGAAGTTCATTCCATCGGCCATCAAATATATATACATGTTATATATGATATGATTATATGATATGCATGTATACATGTATACATTTATATTGCAAATAAACATAAATAGCGATTCCATTACTAATACATGATCACGTAATAGGCAGTGATTAACGCATTTTATTTAAAATGTATATATTTCATATATATATATATATATATATATATATATATATATATATATCATGATATAAACAATGACAGCCTTTTTATAGGGAAAATGATATATTATAAGTAAAACATGTAATATACAAACTTGAAATGTTTGTTTTTAGATAAGGTATACTAACATTTGCGCGTCTTCTTTTATTAATAATGACAACATTCATTCTTAAACAGGGCAACTAAATATGAATACAAAAAGAACGTACATCTTGTGCAAGATCACTCTGTACTATGTCCGAGTTGATGTTTTCAGGAACAGCCCTTACAGTGTATCCCTTGATGCTCTCAAACCTTACACACAGGTACAACGTGTTTGCAGCTGTTAAAGTAATAATGGGAGAGGGGTCAGATTGTAGAAAATGAATACAGTATTAAATTAATACATTGGATTTATTCCTCGTTTATGTATCTCACTACGTCTTTCTACATGCAGTAGGGGGCCCTGGGTGTCCGGGAGGCTCGTACCACCCTTTCTTTTCACGTATTATGTGTTCCCGTATCCCAACTCAATTAAAACACGAAGGTATAAATTACTAACGCGAGCGGCTCAGTTTGTTTTATTCAGTGAGCACATAAAAGAATCCTTGTAGGACATGCGGAATACTAGTAGGTCATTTAACCTAAAAAATTAGTAATGAGTAGAAATATTCAAGTGAAACTAAAAAATCGACTGCTTATTCAGAACTATATATTTACCTATAGTATGCACGCTTTAAAGAATTAAGCCCGCAAAGAATATACGTGTAGTTCAACAAAACTAAACAATACAACAATGTAAAGAAGTAGAGTTTAAACTAAAATACATGAATAACACTCAATAGATTGCGTTAAATATAAATCTAAAACATTTATGAAAAATGTGTTTCTTTAATTTGATAAATGCTACCTGTTTAAGGGAGGATTTTTAGTTTATTGTTTTTAAATTGATAAAGCCACTGGAGAATATGTAAGTATTTTGTTACTGTATACTTACCAATGCAATCTCCATCAACCTTGGCAAACATATCAACACAGTCACATCGGTATGAACCTACGAGATTGACGCACATTTGGTTGAATTCTTGTTGACAGAGCGATTCGTTCGCGCATTCATCTTTATCTGCACAGGATAGTGTCGTATCAATAATTATGAATAAAACAATATATTCAATTATGATCATGGTAATACAGAATAAGAAATAAAACACTGATAATTTCAGGCCTTTCTTTTAGGGTAGACTACAATGTTAATTTGACGTTGTAATAAAGAAAACAATGGAGTATACATGTACATCGCTCTGTCGAGAGAAATTTCTGACATTTCCTAAGAAATGTGCAATCAACTTTAAACCTGTGTGGGTGAGGAATGAAAGCAGGTTGAAAAAGATATACCCAGTTTCAACTAGATACAAACACGATCTGTTTAATCTGTACAAGTTATGTTTTGTTGCGTTATTACAATCTTTGATTTTGACCGTTGGAGAACATGCAGCATTCAGTTTCAAGCGGGTCATCCTATCTCGTTAAGCCAACTTATGAAGTTGTAAATTACCTTCACATAGTAGTGGTGATGTCTGAATGTAGCCATTTCTGCAGTCACATCGATAGCTACCGTTGGTATTGACACAATCTGAGATGTCAGACTGACAAGAATCTACCTCGTTCGAACATTCGTCGAAATCTAGTAAGTTCAAAGAAGATATGTTAATAGTTATCAAGCCGACCTTTCATGCGTAGAGTATAAGAACTTTGTAGGGGTGGGGTGGGTGTCCTTTTAACTTCATTTCGAAAATCCAGCACTTCAAGGCACAGCGGGGTTGTTTTGTGTGTGTGTGTGTGTGTGTGTGTGTGTGTGTGTTTGATGTTGTTTTCTTTTTCTTTTTTAGCACGATTGTTCATTCAGAAAAATGTTGGTTTTAAATTTCATGAGTAACTGTCAACTCAATGTCCTTCGGTCTCAAGGGAAGAATTTAAGTTGGCCAAATATCCAATTATGCCGATAACATCTATTAGTGTGCCAAATTTGGTTCTATAAGATTCGGTGCCTTATTAAGATCAATGCATTTGGGCCTATTAAAAAAAATGTAACTAAAACACATTATAATACATTTTTTGGACATACAATTTTTAAATTTCAATGTAATATATCGTTTAACACGTACATTATAAATTTTGATTCCTCACTGAGCAGAAAATGTAACAGAGTCGCAGCCATTTTAGGAGAAACAAAAAAACAAACAAAACAAAACAAAACAAAAAGGAAACTACGGGCCCCAAGCGGGCCAAATTTTAGTTTGCCAAACAGCCCTTTTTGATTATAACAAATTCATCTGTGTTCTAAATGTGGTGCTTTGATCAGAAAAAGCACAATTAAATGACTATGCCGCCTGACAACACTGAGCGGTCTAGAAACAAAAGCGTGCAATATACTATACCGTTAGAGAGGGGAAATCCTATAATCCTACAGCCCCTGCTAAGACAATTTTAACTAAAAACATATCTACTTAATTGAGCCTGCAATCAACTTCAAAAACAATAACAGACAGGGGATAAATTGTACAGGCTTATGTTCAGCACCACCATAAAGGTAGAGATTATTAACCTCAAGAGTGTTTATGAAATATATATATATATATATATATATATATATATATATATATGTATATCCCCTTCTGAAGTATTGGGACCATTATGGTATATCTAATTGATGATAAACACATTTGTTTCAGGTATGATTTTGTATGTAGTTTTGACATTTCACCATAATACGTTTACGAAATGCATGTTATGCTGAATAGAGAAGGAATATTACAATCTCACCTGCACATATTCCATTAGTTTCAATAAAACCGTCGAGACACGGACAAAAGGCAGACCCGATGGTGTTATTACATCTTGCATTCGGTCCACAGAAATTTTCTTGTTGCATGCATTCGTCCATATCTACAAGCAAATGTATGCCATAAAACGTTCCCTCAAATTTACAGAAATTATGCAATAGGACATATAAGCGATATATCTTGAAGGAATTATGACGAGTGATATCCTCCTAAATATAGACATTGAATGAAGTAAGTTTAAGTAATTTAAGTATAATTCCTTTCGTTCATATCACCTTATTTACTTTGCTCTTATCACAGACATGAAGAAAGATGTTGCCAATGTACATACTGCATCTGCATCGGACGTAATATCATTATATTTATTCATGATCTAAAAAATGTAAAAAAAAAAAATGTTTTGTTGGTTAAAAAAAGAGAAAAGATATCATGCTTCAATGAAACTAATAGGGAAAGTTTAAAGAGGCCCTCAACTGTCTGAAAACATATGAAGATTATATATATATATATATAAGTATAATGACTTCAAAAGTGATTGCTCTTTCCTGTCAATGCTTTCCTAGTTTAAATGTTATGTACGGAGTTAAGGGCAGAAAACTGCTCATTTTCCCATAAATGTCAGGAATATTGATTTTCTGTAACGACCATGGTTACATCATGACGTTTTTGATTACCTTCACACACGGTACCATTCCCTTCATATCCAGGAATACAAGAACATGAATAGCTGCCTTCTTCATCGGTGCATTCGGCATTCACGTGGCAGATGTTGGGGTTTTCTGCACATTCATCGATGTTATTACATTGTCTGAACGCATCGCCTCTGAAGCCATCCACACACATGCACAAATACGAACCCATTGTGTCTGAACATGTCGCATTATTCGCACAAGGATTATCTGGACATTCGTCGACATCTGGGAGCATGAGATTGTGTGAGAACACCTCAAAATTAAATCATTAACGAATGGTAAAAGGTTTGGATGTTATATCAACGCAAGCTCTCAATGGCAGACTAATTGTTGGTCGTTTTCAATCAAAGGCAGGAAGCAATCGCGTATTCTGTTAATGTTAAATCATAAACACATACACATAAAAACAAGCGTGCGCTCGCCCATCCCCCCCCCCAAGACACACATAATCATGCCTCTGCATAAAGCATTTTCATCTAGAACAGTACTTGTTATTTTCACATGCTTATATTTATATTCAAACGATGATATGCATGTTATGTAAAACAACCGCTTTCTCTAAATGAAATCACTAATTTGTCAGCCTCTATCGACCAGCATGTTCGCAAAAGACTTGATTTGTCGAAAGTCTTTGCGACTGCGTTCTCTCTGATGTGTATTAAGTCTCTGTATTACTAAAATTACTAACAAGAATATTTAGTCACGGAAATATTTTGCATTCCTAAAATGAGTGGAGTTCAAGTTTGAATTCCATAAACGTGTAGGAAGATCAGCCTTTGAACCTACTTTCACAGTATGTCCCATTGCCAGTGTAGCCGGGAAGACAAGTGCAATTATATGAGCCTATTATGTTGTCACAAGAAGCATAATCAGAGCAGGGTGAATACAGGATGCATTCATTCTCATCTGGAAGAAAGAAGTATGGACAGTCAACAGTACATCAGTTTACATATTTTATACAAGATACAATATGGATTCACACATTTTCATGTTCATCTAAGAGGATTCAATTGCATTTAAAAAGGACACATGATAAGTTTGGTATGCAATCGTTTTGGTGTTGAGTTTCAATCAGAATAGCCTTTACGGGGCGTTTCACTTCAAACTCGCTCAGTTTTGATACAGTAACGTGTCTCGGTAATTTACATAAATTAATGCATTACTGTAAAGGTATTTCTTTCTGTAGCGATATTGCGTCTCACTAAGGAAATGCACCCATCTCATATTTAACTTACCGACACAGATTCTACCGTCACCTGTAAATCCTTCATCACATGAACAACTGTAAGAACCATTCGTATTGCTACATGAGGCACGAGCAGCACATGGACTGCTATCACATTCATTGATATCTGAGGACAGAAGAGAGAGGGGAAATATTATTTTCTACTACGTTGTCGAAGACTTAGAATCTTGTGAATGAAAAACGCGATTGTAAATACAAGCATGTCACAGGGGATACTGTTTTACTTGGCATCGGTGCATCATAGCAGCTTTACATACCTGAACATACTCCTCCAGTGTAAGCTGTTCCGTTGTATCCTTCTAGACAGTCACAAGTGTAACTACCTTCTGTATTGGTACAAGCAGCATTCTCTACACAAGCTGTGACATGTATACACTCGTCAATATCTACAAATTAAAAGAATGCACAGTGCGTATCAAAAGAGTAAATTCGAAAATATCCTCCAAAATGATAATTTCATTTCTAGTACAATCATGGGTGATGGTCTATTCAATCACAAACATTGGCGATATTTTACACGTGAGAGAGAGCACAGGGTACCTCTGGAACACTCGCAAAAAAATGGTTTGCGCATGAAATGTCAAAGTCATGACTTAGACGAAAGTACTAACAAGGAAATGTTCGATATGCTCTGTTGAATAACAGTGACTGATTTGAACCCTTATCTTATTTTTAAACCTATATCTATCCGTGTTACACCCCCTCCACTGCACATCTAGAAAGTGATTAAAGGGGTGGATCCTTCAAAGACAGAGGTTCAGTAAATGTATATGGACGACTCCTTTCTTGTACACCCCTAGCATATTGCGTTGATTTTTCCTGTCTCTTCAAGGATAAGATCCTAAAATTTGCGTGTTTTTCCACTTCAAATTTCTAATTCATCTTAAAATATTGCAATACTCAAGAAAGCAGGGCCTGGATCTAGATTTAAAATTTCGGAAAGGAAATGCTTAAATGCTTTATCATTTCTTGAATTAAATTGTACATGTGACAGATATACATGTATCAACGTGGAACAAACTGATTGTTTCCACATACACAAGACAGCAAAACAACATTATGAAATGAAACGTAAGGTAGAAAGTGGCAAGTGAGGGCACACAAAGAAACCACATGTTAATTGTTTTCCTCCCTCATTTTTACGTACATCCTACTAAGATAATGCATGACATTCTTTCCACATATTAGATACGAAAATGGAAATTATGTGCAGAAAATACATGATCTCGAATGCTGAGTGTTTGGTGGTGTGGGTGGGTGTAGGGTGCACGGCTATGTATAGGCTTAAAGATCTGATTTGAATCAATTACTGATAGTCAACAGAACACATGTAATTTCTGCATGATACGTGCATTGCCTCTCTATTACACTGAATAATATTTTCCGGACTTATTTTTAACAGTTTTTCTTTAAATGTACCCAGTGCTCACTGAACATTAAATATTGACATAACTTTTCTGAGAGTCATCCGACTGAATGAACCCTAATCCATTACTGTATAATAACAACATCAATCATATACTCTTGAGATTTTCATTTTTGAAGTATGCACTTTTTGGAATTCCCACTGTTTATTATAATCATTGGACATTAATAAATTTATGATTTCATTTGAGTTTCAGTTACTTCTAAAAAGAAGATAATACAGTTCATTCAGATAAATTGGGGATCCGTGAAGTCCTTTGATACATATACATGACATAGGGGAGAAATTTAACACACATGGAAATATTTTTTTAAAACTAAACAACATCATTACTACAACATAAATAAATGAATACAAAAAAAGCAAATTATACAAACAGAAATAGAAGTTGTAGCTGCCCTATAGACAAGCACAAAAGGGGAAAGGATAGAGTAAGTAAAAGAAAAGAAAATGAATGAAATAATAATGTGGCAATAATTGAATCGATAGGATCAGAATCAAAATAAACTATATAAAATGACCGTTGATAGGTTAATCGCATTCATAATCATGTTTTCTTTTAAATGATCATATTGTATAGCATAATCGGCGGTGTAGGGTTAGAGTGTTCCACACCTCAGTTCTTACATTTCGGTAATCTCAGTTATACAACTGCGAAATGTCACATATAAATTGTATTTTATTGCATTAAGAAACAAACAAACAAACAAACAAAACAAAACTGCTGAAATACCCGATACCATTTACTATGGGAGGCAATTAATATTTGGTTTTGTCACATTTCTTGTGCTTCAACGAAATATGTACATGTAAGACAAGTAGGAAGTAACAAGGAAAATAATACGTAGCTTTGTACTCTTCTTAACATGTTAATTACTGGGTTGTAGTTATTATCATCATCATTGTTATTATTATTATTATTATTATTATTAAATATTTAGCATCACCAGTTATGTATGTATTCCCAGAGTGTAAATCACACTCACTCATAAAACGAAATGGCAAGGGGAAAAGCTCTTCCTTTAAAAAAAAAAAAAAAAAAAAAAAACTCCTTTTGGTTTTGATTTCTTCTGAGTGTGTATCATCAGGTTAAATATGCATTTCAATTATTCACGACACATTTTAGTTATTTACAACTGATATATATATGAAGTGCATTTTGAATTCAAATGACTTAACTCACTCTATGAAAAACAATACAATCCTGAAATGTCTGGTGTCAGAAGGTCTTAAAATGCCAAAGTAAAATGACAGATCTGAAATGTGCTGCTGTATGTTATGTTATTATTTTACCTTTACAATTCCGCTGATTAGCATCGAGGGTATAGCCTTCCGCACAAGAGCAGCTGAAAGAGCCTTCGGTGTTGTTACAAAACATCTCACACGGGTTTACCGTGGCCTTACATTCATTGATATCTAGTTAAAATGAAATTTGATTAAAATTCAGGTTTAGACGTCCTCGTTAAAGATAAAGTTAAGTTCTGGTCATGCCATGTCATTGTGAAAGAAACTGTCTCAAAGCAATTATGAAAGGCTGATCATGTCTGCAAAGAATTGGTGCCTACTGTGAGGTTTTGGAATCATCAGAATGAAAGGAATTGATCCAATCTCGATGGCATGCTTATGCACTGCCCGCAGAAATGGATTATGGGACTGCACACACAGCTTGCATGAATGTTCGGCCCGAACATTACAGTTATTTCTCTTCGTATTTCGAATATGAAGGCACTGGAAGAGCGATCATTTTCAGGGGAGATTTCTACTATGATGTTCTTCCAAACTGGCCTAAAATGAACGAGAAAGCTCACAAATTACTTTTCACCCCTTCCAACTCAACCTTCTCTTTAATCAGCGACAACGACTGAACTACTCATTAAAATTAAACAGAGATGGTGATCCATGCTTGCAAGCTTCAATTCACAATCAGAATGGCGATTGGTATGAAACTTAAATTTGACCTAAGGCAAAACAACAAAAAGAATTTTACAAACAACCTAAATATAAAAGATAACATGGAATTTCTTGAAAGAGGACAATGGAATAATTATAAAAATTGGTTAATTTTATATCTAAAAAAATCTTGCTTTATTGAATGAATGTATTAATAAGCGAACTACATTATTTCCTTCAATAATGGTATAAAGAAATAGTCCAACAATTAAATATGGCATTCAAATGAGTTAATTTTATTACACGTACTAATCCGCAGAAAATCCCTTGTATGTACCAATTTTATACCCCAAATTGTTGAATAAACCTGATGACATTGTAAAACTGCATCTTGAGAAAAACACTGTGGCACGAAAAAAAAAAAAAAAATGAATGCCAAGAATAGAGTTAACATTCATCGATGCTGAGAAACTGTCCATCACAAGATAATGGGGGAAATATCATAATTGTATATTTATATTATACAATGTTTTAGCACCAGTCCAGTCATTAAGTAGGAATTGGAATCGGTGTGAGGATAGGGGTAGGGGAAGAGTCCTTACTTGGACAGTGAAATACTAGAAATCAAGGCCTGCGTAAGTTGTAGGAGTCATCGTTTCATTTTCTTGGGATATCCATTCCTTCCTTTCCCTCTTTTCTCTCGTTTAATTTTTACTTTTATTATCAAATATTTATATGCTATTTTTGCTTTCTGGGCACGAGGCATGTAAGTATTGATAGAGGGATTTCCGAAACTCACCTTCGCATGTTGTGTTAGTAATCATCTCAAACCCAGTCATATTACAGAAACAGGTTGGCATTCCCTCGATGAAATAACAATCCGTGTAAGGGCCACAAGAAGCAGCTGCTGTGTCAGCATCACATGTTTCGTTGGAAGTGACTGCAAATACAACGATAATCCTCACCGATGACGTATTTTGCATATGGAGTTATAACCCTTCTATTAGATATTGTCGATATTTGATTATTCAAATCAGATCGATGCAAGCATTATATCCTAATTACTAATGCCCACTCCTCAACTTCGGATGAAACGGACAATACCAGACAAAATCAATCAAATCATCCTTATTCAACTTCAAGGAAAAAAGGAAAGAAAATTACTTAAAGACTATGTAGGTAATGGGTTCCCTGGACTGTTTTCAGTATTCTGGGCTAAACAGATAGAAAGAAAACAAAAACACCTATACAATACCGAACCATAGGCACGTAATGGATGCCGCATTTTACCTTTTGTACCGATTTGGGGTTTGCAAAAGTACACAAAGCTATACATACAAAAAAAAAACATGAAAGATAATTCTACTATTGAATTCTACATTTTGTTATCGTGATACCTCTTCCGAAAAAGAATTTAAACTACATGTGAAGATCAACTTTTGAGAATCCCTTCTGCATCTAAATACTAACACACAATAGAGAATCAATTTGAAATTTAGCAAGTATTATTGATTTTGTTTTCATTTGCTGGTTCCTGTGGTAATCAAAACCACTGACATCATGGCGGGTATTATACATACGCGTAGGATCATTCTAGGTCTACGTGACAGTATTGTATTAAAAACTAGTTGATAGATTGGGTAAGCTGATGTCTCTGTTTCAGATATATAACGTAGAGAATTTGAAGAAGAAAAAAAATGTGAAAAATGTACGAGCAAAACAGGATTATCCCTTGCCTTCGCATGTCTTCAGGTCATCAAGAAGCCTGAAGCCACTTAAACAGTCACATATGAATCCAGGCTCTGCGTTTATACAGGTCTGGCTGCAGTCGTGTGTTCTGCTCTCACATTCGTTGATGTCTGTAAGCAAAGTCACGTCAAATGAAGTAAAGGATAGAATAACTCAACATCATATGGCCCAAGAAAGTAATTCTAGTGCAAACCAGGGCCCAGTTGCATAAAACTTACCATTAACGGAAACGTTGCCATCAATGGTAACTCCCATGGAAACCTTGATTTTGATTGGCTGTTGAGTGATGTTACCATGGTAGTTACCATTGATAGCAGAGTAACCATTAATGGTAAGTTTTATGCAACGGGGCCCAGGAGGGCAATAAACAAGATCTCAAAGACTTTCAAAACAACCGAAGGTAATTTCAACAACCTTAGTGAAATTTGCGAACATGACAAAATCCGAAAATGATTTCTGCAGGCTGTATACAAACGTGGGCATCGTAATTGCTTTTAAGTCGATTTTTTAATGTATTTGCCATCGTGTTGATAAAATTAAATCTAAAATGATAACATAATTTATATTTCCTGTCTTCGTAACGAAGGGTAGAAATTCATCAGCCGTGCATCCTGGCTGGTTGTGTTACGTCATCACAACACCAGGAGCGTACGGCGCGCACAATGGATACGCACATTAAACTCATGCTTAAGATAATGGGTAAGCAAGTGTGCGCAGTAAGCAGAACCTGGTAAACATGATGAAATCAATAGTTCTGTATCTATGGACACTATGAATATACCAAATATTAGCAAACTTGAACTAAAAACATAACATTCGATGCCCCCTCTAGAATTTTCTACACGCAAATTTAGTTGCATAGGAAAAAAATAAAGATAGATGTCCTTTGGAAATCATGGTCATGGTCATCTACCTCCCATTATTTAGTACACTGACTCAGCACAAAAAGAGAGAAAGAAAGTCAACTGTATGCTAAAGAATAATATGTTTGTGCCATTTGTACATTAGAGCAAACATTGGCAACAGAAAGCTTATTTTATATCTTTTTTCAAGAAAATCATTTTTGTCTTGCGAGGGGGCCCCCGACTAAGGGGGCAACATAGATTATCGCAAGCTAGAAAATTTAGGTTATTGCACGTGGAAACCTTGCATTACTTTCACATACCCCCCCCCCCCCCCCTCCCTTGAAAGAGGGAAAAGTCTGCTCCCTCGCCTTTGGAGCCACTGGTCATGCTGGTAGATAGGGTTTGTACTTTAGATACACTGCTCCTATGTAATAAAATTAAGGAATGGTAAAAGTGATACCTTGCCTTTTAGAGCACTACTGCAAATTTTATTGTCGTGGGGGGGGGGGCAGAATAGTCATCTACCCCTTTTAAATGGTCCCTATAGACGTTAATAAATATTTCGGTTATCACTATATGAGGGAGCGTAGTGACCGAGTGAGAAAAATTTGATATTTACAATGCTGAAAGTTTGCATTTTAGAGGACTGAAAACCTTTTATACATCGTTGTTATGCGAAATCATTACATGTATTTTTTTTTGAGAGGGGGCCCCTGGGGGTACTAGGGGAAAAGGCCCCATCTGCTCCCTCTCTTCCAGCGCCTACGGTCGTGAATGTACCAAAAAGCAACAACAATCATGTCTCATCGAGCATGTTTTGAGTGAACAGTACTGTTGCAGCCATATTTCGGACGAGATTTTGTAAATTTAAAACGCTCCACCACACGGGGGCGCTGCAAGCCCTAAAACGAGTACATGCCCCCCCCCCCCTTAAAAAAAAAAATTATCTTCCTTCAGTATACTTTTCTCTATAAATCTGGAAAGTTTGATGGAAATGACATGGATTTCGAATGTACAGTAGAGTTATATTGCACTCATCCTATTCGTAGACAGGTTCCCACAAGTTTTTGCGAATTTCGAGTTTTTTATTCCTTCCGCCACGTGACGGCGCTGCTAGCGCAAAAACGAACACACGGACCCCCTTTGTTAAGCTTTCTCCTCCTTCAGCATACTTTCCTCTACGAATCTGGAAAGCTTGACGAATATGACATGGATTTTTATAGAATAATGCAGATTTGCATTATGACATTGGGAATTCTGAGGCCTGTCAGTGGCCAAAATCCTGCGATGACGTCATTCTACCTGACATCCAATCATAACTTCAGTGTCCCATAGAAAAAAGTAAGCACATGGACCTATAATTTTCTATGCGTATTTGGGCTTCCCATGGACCAAATTAACTGTATGCAAAGTTTGGTGAAAATGACATGGATTTCACTTTAACTGCGGAACGTCCTTAACCTGCTTAGCTGAGGCGTGTAGGTGTCTTGTTGAAGGAGGGGAGGAGATTTTTAATTTTTTTTTTCAAAGGTAAACGTTTTTTTTCTCTTTTTTCTTTTTTCAACATGAATCGAAATCGCATTGCCAATTGAAAAACATTTCATTTTAAAAGGGTAAGTAAACGTTTTCAGTATCTTATATGCGCTTTATTTCTTGTATAACAAAATACAGAAACAAACGACAAAAACAATTTTAAAAATATTGCTTTCAGATCATTAGATTTCGAAGTCATCTCGAAATTAATTTAAATATTATTTTTTCGTCAGTGGGATATGAAATTCATAACAAACCTGTGCAAATCACGCCATTTCCGTCGTAGTAGTTATTACATTGACAAGCGTATGAGCCATTGTTATTGGTACAGGTTGCATTCGGAGAACAAGGGTTTGTCTCGCATTCATTGATGTCTGAAAATGGAAAGAGTCAAATCGTACAATGCTTGAAAAAAAGTATACCCAAATTATAATTACATATTCATAACCAATGTTACCTTGAAATCCAATTACAGTTTGCTTCACATTATGTAGCAGAGTATATTGTAATTTTATCCAGGATATATCGTTAAACATATGAATACTTACTCATTTATGAAGCAACATAAAGTTGCAATATATTTCTCGAAGGAACATCATCATCGGAATATACAGGGTGGTCCAAAAAAAAAAACCCGCAACACCAATTCTGAGACCTGCAAATTCAGCGGCATCACTGATACAATATCATTAGTTTGTGTAGGAAATTCTTTTCTGACGAAATTGGCAAAAAGATCATCAATTTTGTGTAAGCGTTTTGATTTTTGAGGCAAGGTCATTTTCAAAACTTTTCCAACCATAGTCATGTTTGAAGCAGCGAGAACTCTGCGTATGTCTTCTAAGCATATACAGTCAGCTTTGTTGACAAACGCATGACTGCTAATACCTTAAACCAAAGACAGCATGAATAAAACGGGGGCATTCACTATACAACGAGTGAGAAGCCATCTTTGTTCTGACATTCCCCCCCACCCCCCCACCCCCCCCAAAAAAAAAAAAAAAAAAAAAAATAAATAAATAGATTTAAAAAAAAAAAAAATAAAAAAAATAACCGTAGAATCAAAAACACCTTACCCAAAATGAATGATTTTTTTTCACACTTAAACAAAAACTTATGATATTGAGTCAATGGCGTCGTTGAAATTGCAGATCTCATGTGTTGCGTTCATTCTAGGCCACTCTGCATAGTAAAATAGATATATCATAGAAGTTATTACAGAGAAAAAAAGGCAATAATGGCTGTTTTATGGATAGGCACTACTTCTAACCTTCGCAACTTCCATCTATTGTAGTGTTGAAGCCGTCGTTGCAGTCACACGTGAACGAGCCATCGGTGTTAATACATGAAGCTCCAAATGGACATATGTCTTCAGAGGCACCATCGCACTCATCCACGTCTGTTTGAAATGAAATGTATGTTTGTTTTTACGCTCAGCAAAAAAAAAATCCTTTTTAAGGTGATAGCGATTGGAATCATACCATTCACGATTGAGTGAGCATAGCCATTTAATGAATAATTGAGTCTCTGAAAAAGAATTGCGAATATGTGGCATCTGGTCATTAAAATGTTGATCAGCATTTCCATCTTGCAGAATCAAATCAAAATAACGACATAGCATCAACAAATAATTACGAGAAACATTTGCATTTGCTTGTCAAAAGTTTTCAGTTCTGAGACTACAGTCGACAGCCAGAGCTCAGTCATCCTCGTTGTTTCTCATTCTTGGTTTTCATTGTTGAACAAGAACAGTGCTGTAGGACTCGAGTCCGGACTCTATTTCTCGGGACTCGCACTCGGACTCGGACTCGGACTTGAGCCACAAGGACTCGGTCTCGGACTCGGACTCGAGCCACAAGGACTCGGTCTCGGACTCGGACTCGACCCGTTGTGACTCGTGACTCGGGCGAAAATCGGGCCGAGACCGGCAACGAGACCGGCAATTTTTCCGCTTTTAATTTTAGCTCAAAAAATAACCCCAGGGCACGCAAAAAAAAAACCTGCTATTTTCGCGCACCTTGCTCGATTGAGCGGTATTTTGAACATGAACTTTAAAACATCGATCGCCGTAACGGTACGAGAATGTGCCCAAATAGATGATAGACGTTAAGATTAGTCGTTTTATGCTTGTATACACTCGTTATACACGTATGACACAGACAAGTATTGAAATTGATATTAAGCATTTGGAGATGGATTAATCTATAACACACGTTTCTCCATAGACCCCAGCCTGGGATATCTTGGGCAGTCTCAAACAGAATACTTTTTCAATTTCAGTTGGAAACTTTCTTTTCTATAATCTGGCTTTAATGGCATTCAACTTGTTATCTTTTTGTTCTGTTGACTTATAATTGATAAAAGATAAAATTATAGGCCATTGAAATGAACAAATATTAATTTATGTATCTTCTCTTCATTGAGGTATCACAGAAACATATAGAGTCAACTCTCCATAATTACTGTGAATACAAGCAAAATACTTGGCCTGATAAGGCTTGTTCACATATGAGCCATTTGTTCACACTTGTTTAGTATTTTGGTCATTAAAACTTCTGAAATTCCACCAGTACACCAAACCATCGCCGAAAATCTAACCATTGACATTTATTTATGTCAACATTTCCAGTTCAATTTTCTTACCCTCTGTCAGAATTTTTAGTGTTACTAGCTGGAAATCTTACTGAACTTAATCTTCTTAAGCATCAAGCGACATGTCACGGCGACAAATTACTCTTTGTGAGCAAGCCTTTATAGTTGTCCGCATTCGTACTAAGAAAAGTTACAATAAATTAAATTCTCTGACAATGGAAGTTTTCAATGAACCAGAAACTATTCATGTTATTGAAATTTCACAGTAAGGCATTTATCATAATGAAAATAATGTGACGTAAAAAAAATTGCAATTTAAGATGTTCCCATCGGGACTCGGACTCGGACTCGGACTCGGATGTCCAGGACTCGGGACTCGGATGCCAGGACTCGGATGCCAGGACTCGGACTCGGACTCGGACTCGGATGGGATGGACTCGACTACAGCACTGAAGAAGAATGTTCTACAGATGCACATGCTCATTAACATTTGAATGGCTACTTGCTCTATTTTTGCGATTTTCTTAATCAGACCTGCTAACTGTTAAATTAACATGCCCATCCAAGCGTGAAAGTTCAAAGTTCAATACATATATTAACTTGGGAAATTACAACCTGGGCAGCATTCACATTTATTCAATATACACTCAGCAACAACAACAAAAATGCTGCCCAGGTTGTAATTTCCCAAGTTTATTCACAATCACGTTTTGCTTTCCATACGGCTTGACATCTGACGTCATATTTTGTAGATCAAAATATCTCACACCCCGTTTGGGCAACGAGCGATAAGAATTGACTTTGTACTATCCATACAATGTAAATTATTCGACAATAAAAGCAGAACGCGATAGGAATGCACCTCAATCGAGTTCGGCTATAAAGGGCAGTATGGGCACCGTCTATTTAAAGGAGAATGAGACCCTGGGGTAAAATCAATTGTAATGAAAAGAGAGGATAGAGAGAAGCAATTAAAAAAAAGTTGCATCAAAATCGGTTAAGAAATGAGAAAGTTATGAAAGCTTGAAAAGTCTCAATTTACTTTCTATGACGATCCTCAAATTGGCAATGTTGCTTCAAAGTGACAGGTTAAGAAGTACAACTATCCATATGTTTTGTACACAAAATTTCATATTTTCTCCACTATCTCTAAAGATGCTGCTTGTCTTTTTGTAAACTCAACATATGTTGTGTCAAATACATTTTCCCATGATATATCTTGAGCAAAGGAGACAAGCTGCACCTTGAGAGATAATGGGGAAAATATGAAATCTTGTGTACAAAACATATGGAGAGTTGTACTACTTAACCTGTCACTTTGAAGCAACATTGCCAATTTGAGTATCGCCATAGAAAGTAAATTGAGACTTTTCAAACTTTCATAACTTTCTCATTTCTTAACCGATTTTGATGCAACTTGTTTTTTTTAATTGCTTCTCTCTATCCTCTCTTTTCATCAAAATTGATTTTCCCCAGGGTTTCATTCTCCTTTAACAAAAAAATATTATCCCCGCGGTGTTAACGAACGTTTTTAACATAGAAATTCAAACAATCTTTGATAGAAAAAAAGGGTAAAACTTAAACATAAAACTTGAGCAAAACCAAAAATTATGAGAGACAAATGCCAAAGCATATAAAGCTGTTTTTCACTTAATGATGTCATTGTCCTCACCTCCCTTTTAAATACCATAATTTTTTTAGAGAATATATGAGGTTGCTATCAATATCCCAACAATTATTACAATTTTATGCGAAGTACTCTCAACTTATCTTACCAAAACACTCTAGGCCGTTTCCAATGTACCCATCGTTGCATTGGCACATGTATTCACCAATCAGGTTGGTGCAGTTTGCTTTCGTATCACACTCGGCAAGTCCCTCCTTGCATTCATCTACATCGGTACAGTTAAAGCCATTACCGGTCCAACCATCGTTACAAGAACACTGGTAATATCCCTCTATGTTGGAGCAGGTGGATTGCTCGTGGCAATCATTTAATGTAGGGTTACGACATTCATCCTCATCTGTATTAAATTGAATTCAAATCATTTTTATTCATACGGGATATCACTTGTCTACACGGCATCAATGTTTATAGATTCAAACATTGTCTAGCGAAAGAAAACAGAAGACAAGGGCAAAATATTGTATTATCATTTAGAACCTTTTCTTTTATTACAAAGATGGGTTCGTCACACCTACGAACAGAAAAAAACAAACAAAACAAAGCAACACCAACAACAAGAAACCAAACGCAATATTAGCAAACTAGCCTAACAAAGTTCTGGCTTATCCCTCTATGTTGGAGCAGGCGGATTGCTCGTGGCAATCGTTTAAAGTAGGATTTCGACATTCATCCCCATCAGTATTAAATCAAATAAAAATCATTTTTATTCATACGGGATATCACTTACTTTAAAGTCTTGTATACACGGCATCAATATTTATGCATTCAAACATTGTCTAGCGAAAGAAGTCAGAAGACAAGTGCAAAATATATTATTAGCATTTAGAATCTTTTCTTTTATTACAAAGATGAGTTCGTCAAACCTTACAAACAGAAAAAAACAACAACAACAAAACAAAGCACCACTAACAACAATAAACCACACGCAATATTAGCAAACTAGCATCACAAAGCTCTGGCATGCCTTCTTTAGATAATAACACCTACATATTTCCAAACATCAGTCAATAATTTGTTTTAATAAGCAATACCAGAATTCAGTTTAAAAAAAAAAATCTAAAATGCAAATAATAAAACCTTGAAAATTCATACCATCACATGTCTGGCCATCCCCAACGTAGCCTTCCATACAAGTACACATAAAGGAACCCTCTGTGTTATCACATATAGCATCAACATCACAATAATCTGCCATTCCGCATTCATCAATATCTGATCGAGGACAAGGAAAGTAGGCGAGAAGTAATAGATGTTATACGATGTCATTAGTATGATTGAGACAGACCGAATGTGACAGTATGGCAAATCTGCATTCAATTCATTGTGCGACATATGCTCCCGCGACAATGCTCTTTCGTGGTAAATTTCCTAAAACTTAAAAACAATGCACGGCCTTAACTCTAAATCTTAGACGAAAAAAAAAAAAAAATAGCCCCAGGAAAATATTGCGGGAGAAAATGTCGGATGACCATAACTTAAAGGTCATGTAAAGTTTTGGTAAGCCCTCAAAAACTGTTCGTCAGATTTCTTCAATTTGTGTAGATAAATAGCAAGATACTAGCAATACTAAGACACTGTGAAGATTTCGCCTCCTAAAGTTTAATATTAAACAAATAAGAGGCAAAAACTAATTTATGTGCCGGGACAGGCACGTAAAATCCCAACAAAGGCAGCATGTGCTATACGCTGTACACACACATGTAAAACCAATGATGAGTGGCTACACACAGTGCACACAAGCTGTCTCTATGCGAAGCCCCAAGATTGCTAAACGGGGAGCCGTCGGGGTGGAAGGGTCCCAGCATAATGGCAGTGATCAAGCAATTCTTACAGATATTTACACTGAAATTCACCAGAAATCATAGATGGAATACCAAATGGTCTCGTACAGACATCTTTTGATACAAGGAGAACAACATAAGACTATATATAGCATGTTTCTTATCAATTTCCTTTTTGCTACCAATACTGTACATGAGCTTTAATTTGGTTTAATAATTTTTTATACTTTGCTTGTTTTTGTAATGAAACATATTTTGACTGGGTGGACAACCAAATGTATTTCTATTTATTGACTCTCTTCACCCTTTGTGTCTAAATCGATCGAGCAGTTCCTAAAAAAATTGCAAATGCTGATACCGAATTTGAGTATGAATGTACCTTTAAAAAAGACTTAATTGAGGGAGGGGGCTCAATCTATACAAAATTTTCTGACAACCAAAAAAAAAAAGATCCTCAGCATTTTTGGGCCCCTTTTTTTCACTCAAAAAATCTCTGGATCCGCCACTGTAATAATATCCAAACCCTTTGGAAGCGCATAGTGACGTTATATCATAATGTGATATGCGTTATACAAGAACGGTTTATTATTATTATTATTATTATTATTATTATTATTATTATTATTATTATCGTTATTATCATGTCCATTACGTTTAACATGTATCATTGAATTATATTTTAGAATTGTGAACATAAATTGACATTAAAATATCATTTTGTTTGATTGTCTGATCCATGCTCTTGTAGGGCCCTCAGTTTCCTACAATCATCAGAAATATTAAAATCAGATGTAGTCGGTAACGTATGCGACACAAAATAGCCTTGACTTGCCAAACTATAGATATTACAAAAGCAAATTCTTTAAATTTATTAAAACAAAAACTTAAAAATGTTTCTGTTAAATAATGAATAAGTTTTTTTTTTATGCCGTATCTTTTTTTTTAAACTGCTTTCTGTATATTGCTTTGTTTTATTTTGTCTTTAGATAATATTTTATAATTGTTCATGAAAGGATGGTGCTCCGATAAATTTGTTGTTGTTGTTGCACAAAAGTCAAATTCCAGTTTCATGTCTTTGTATGATTATATCTTTTGTAAAATCTGTATATTTTTGTATGGCAATACAAGCCCATGTATGTATTTCAATGTATTTTGGAATATATTGATACTGAAACTGAGAATGTAATATGTAAGACTGTAGAGTGTAGATCTCTATTATGAAAAAAAAGTAAGCGATTTGTTTTCAGCAATGACTGATAACAAAATTAAAAGTAAAGAACTAGTTTCCCACGTACCTTCGCACTGTTTCCCGTCTGAGGTCGTATTCATATATCCATTCGCACATGCACAATCAAATCCCCCGTCAACATTGGTGCAAACGCTTCCAGATCCACAATCGTGTTCATTCGTCATACATTCATTTATATCTACATGGAAATACATTTCAATATGCTTTGTTACTAAACAAATTAGTGGAATTGGAGTATATCATAATATTAAAAAAGAAAAAAAAATATCGACAAAAATAACAGGACAAAGAAAAAAATATGCACTAACTGCATCAGGTTATGTACGACAAGTACTTTAAATTTAGATTGAAGTTCTTTGATATTTCTTCCTCTTTGCTCTGTAATCATGTGCCACTAGTGCTCACTGGCACGATCGTTCGTTCGCCAAGCGTGATGATCAGCACAAAAAGAGGCCTCTGTGAAAGGACGGATTGCTTTGTGCAACACCAAAGCTTTAAAAAAAAATACCGATTTCAGGTGCTGATTACCTTCCTCACAAGGCTTTCAACACCTGTATATATGTTTTAAACTGGATACATTTAAGCCACATTTAAGTCTTTGATAAAATATCCCATGACAAAGACGAAGTGCAACAAGGAGATAATTTGAGTGGACCAAAAAGAGTTAATGGTGCTGCTTTGAAATCGACGAGAGTCATCTTGCTTTCCTTTTTTCAAGAAATGTGCGGCAACTGCCAACCCTTACTTTCATGTTGTCTCTCTGTCATGATGTCTACCAACACGACGTCTTTCAACGCTCCCTATGCGATTTGTATTCTAAAAGGCTTGCCTTTTATCTTTGTAATATAATAAAGTTCATCAATATAGTTTCTGTTTCAAATTCAAGACTTTGCACATATCTGAATTTTGACCCACGAACGTAGGAACACCCCAACTCCGTGTGTGTGTATATTATATTGAAATATATATACGGTTGTTTTCATTTATTGTGAACTTTTATTTTTCATCAACCGACGCAGGACTAATTATTTTACTTTATATATATATATATATACAAACATATATAATTGTAAAGAAATAACATAATATACAACAGCTTTGGCAACTCTCGTGGAAATAATTATAATTGAATTATAAAGGAATTAAAGAGCTCATATGCTGATTTTTGTCCGACCCCCAATTGCAAGAGTATGGTTTGTAAATAAATAATAAACATATTGAAATAAAGGTTTCATCAATTTTAGCAAATAAAATAGTTTTTTTTGTACATAAAATGTACCCTTGATTATTGCCCTTATTGAGCCAGATTTCTCAAACAGACCGATAAACATCGAAGCGGTGTTGACCTCCTATGACGTCACTGGGCAGAGTTGATCAATTCATCCAGGTCAATTCATCTGGTGCATAACGCGTGCTGTTGAAATCGTGTGTAAAAACAACAACATCAACGAGAGTCGCTTTCTTTTGGGGGAATTTTTACGTTTTGTGGCAAAATGCCACGAAATTGCGTTGTGGGGGGGGGGGGGGGGGGGGTTACAATACTTCGAAGAACCCCAACATCAGTTTCTTCACCTTTCCAAAGCTCAATAAGCAACGGAATTTGTGGGTGAAGTTTGTGAAAATTCGGTGAAAAGATTTTACAGCAGCAACACACAGCAAGCATGCACGAATTTGTAGCGACCATTTCGAAAAACCAGCCTTCGAACGTCACTGCAAGATTGACTTTGGAGGTGTAGCTGGCCCAAAATACAAGGCTAGGTTGAAGAAGGATGTCTTGCCCACAATACAGAGCATCAAATATTCAAAAACACCAACAACAAGCCGCAGGAGACCACTGTCGGAAGTCAGAATGGGAACTAAGGCACTTTCGCCATATTGTGAAATTGTATTGTTGAATCAATGCCGACATGGTCGTTCTTGCGCTGATTTTGTGGACTCATTTCGAAGTCATAGTATCGTTTTTTCCAAAAAATGTCAAGTGACAAGTTAAAACCAACCTTTATTAGGTGTTTCACCAGATATTTCACTGCTGTGACCAATATTAGGAAGAAAAGAGCGATTCTCCTAGAGTAGCTCTGTTCTTTTCTTCCACGGTAGTGTATCAGATCTAGCCCGGTTCTCAAGCGGAGCCCTACGGGGTTTCACCGCGTCGCTGTACATGTAGCCTACCATGTGTACGGGTCTGACTACTGGGTATGATTGCCTGCGATGTGATTTCTTTTTTAACCCATGGTTTTGAGTATCAAAAGATCTAATATCTGTAGACATTTAATCATATAGTTCTTCATCAAATTTTGAGATATAAACCATAAATAATTGTGAGTACAAAATGTTCGTATCGGCGGCGCTTGTGTGTGGGTGTGTGTGTGTGTGTGTGTGTGTGAATATCCAATCTTGATGATGGCCCAGTTGGTAAGCAAGTCGGCTCCGACTTTTTTAAGTTTTCGTGCATGTAAACGTGTGCGAACTGTTTGAAAAATGGTTGCTTGTTGGAATAAAATGTTGTAAACTAGTTTTCATATCATATTTAGCAAAACTAATGGATTTGGAAACATAATTTTGAAGTATAAAAATCATGTCCACCAAAGTTTCTCTTCACTCGCGGTTGCCAGTCTATGCTGTGTTGTGCAGCATACCGCGGAGGTCATACGACTCTACCCAGTGACGTCAGTGCTAATTTGCATAGAAAAGTAAACAAGCTAGGATTTTGCCGAAATTGGACTGCGAGACAATTTCAAACCTTCAAAAAGTTGATTTTTATTTCTTTTAAAAATGCACTTTCTAGTTGAGCTATTTGAACCATTTAAAAAGGATTTTCTTTGATACACAGCTTTTAATATTACCAAATAAAAACGCATACCACTTATTTTCTAATAAAGTATTATTAATAAGGTAGAAGATTTGTCAATCTGTCGGTCAACTGAATCTGGTGTCGCCGAAATCACTGGCCCGCCTCCGTGGTCTAGTGGTTAAGGTTTCGATTCCCGGCGGAGACATTTTTTCAACCTTTGCAAAAATTTCAAAAAGGGAGCACAGCTCTGGGGAACTTTGATTTAAGCTACGCAATTATTATTCATAGCCATTATTCTCTCGTTTTCATTTCTCAAATTTATAGGAAAATATATATGTATGTATATATATATATATATATATATATATATGTATATATATATATATATATACATGCATATATATTTACGTATATATATATATATATATATATATATATACATATATATCATTTATGTTACCGTCACATGAGCGTAAATCGACAGCCAATACATAACCAGATCCACACAAACACTCATAAGATCCTTGCGTATTTTGGCACTCCTGATCACAGGCGTTCAGTGTAGCGTTCACACATTCGTTGACATCTGTGTAAATTAAAAATTCAAGGACACACAATATGGTAAATAAATTTTCATCATTGAGAGTATTTCACAATGACTACAATGATATACCGTTGTACGTGAACGATACATTGAAATGGTGTCCGAGTATTATAAACTGGGGTTACCTTGCTATTTTTAAGGACCACTTATTCATAAGGACCGCTATCCATAACGCGTGACGAAATGAATAACGGTTTTGTATGAATAGCGGTCCTAATTCTACATAGCGAGCAAACCATAGACAAATTACCTCGCTATTCATAAGGACTTCCGTTCATAGGGACAACTCTTCCTAACTATTCATAAAGACCGCTATTCATAACGCATGTTAAATGAATAGCGGTCCTTATGAATAGCGAGAGGACCCCATCTTGTCAATTATTTAGGATCGCAAATAGGCTTTTCAGCCGCCTAAAATGTACGTTATATCAAAGACTCGATGCACTGTCGTAAGAAAACTAAATATCTGACTGCGGTAATCTGTTATAAGTTATGTGGCAGCGAGGTTTTTTCTAAAAAATCAAAGCCTCCCATTCGTCAAGAACCTACACGCGACCACCTGGCACGTGTAGGAAACCACATTAAGACAGCCTGCGAACATAACCAGTCGAAGACTTTGCGCATGCTGTCGCAGGTCCTAACGGATCGTAGCTTCATTAGAAGGCATGTAGAAAAAGGAGCTCCATAAGTATTACAATAAGCCCGCAGCCTTTTGACATCGATAATAAATCTGCAGATGCTCTGTCATTACAATATATATAGAGAGAGAGAGACACACACACACAGAATAAATCACTCCAGAGTGATTTATTATGTGTCTCTCTCCATTTTAATCTCCGTCGCAGAAGTTTTTGAACTGCATATATATACATATATATATATATATATATATATATATATATATATATTGTAAGAAATGTTCCTCGAACACAACGCCGCTGGTCACTCAAAGTTAATTTAGTGGAAGGTACATGTATATTGAAAGAAATGTCACTATGAGACGGTAGTAGCCTTTATTGTCCTCCTTTATTTGTCAAGCTTTCGATCAATGATCTTCATCGGGACTATATAAAAACACAAAATGATGGCTGACATTATATTCTGATGTAAATGTCAGCCACCATTTTGTGTTTTTATACAGAGACTAGGTGTGGTGTGTACCGTTCGGTTGAACCATGTTAAATTTTTATATGTGAACAGATATGATGGAACGAAATGAAGAAGGTCACTCGGTGTATTTACAAGCTTTCGGCTCCTGGCCTTCTTCAAGTTTATTTGCTAGATCAAATAAAATGAAACGAATAATAATGATAATAACTAGAACTGCAATCGTATCAGAACGATGTGCATGCAATGTCGTCCGTATCTTTTATTTTGTTGAAAAGTTGACATGCGAAATATAAAGTTATGCATGTTGAAACATGATATCAGATAAGATGGGAGAAAATAATACATACTGTAAAATTAGGAGATGACAGAAAATTTAAAACAAGAAACAAAGAACAAAAAACAAAGAATGATGATGTTAATTGTGATGACAATGATGATGATGCTGATGATGGTGATTATGATAATGACGATGATGATGGTGATGATTATGATGATGATCATAGTGATTATGATATAATAATAATAATGGTGACGGTGATCATGATTATTATGATGATATAATGATGATGATGATGGTGATAAAGATGGTGATGATAATAATGGTGATGATGATGATAATGATGATGATGATAATGATGATGAGGATATATTGATAGGCTTCGGCCACGTGGCTTGCACACTATATGTGACGTATAGTATACCACGGCACATTGGGACTGTGTAGAATTGTATTGAAGAATATGTCATTAAAATGGTATGTACTGAAATGACTTTCTTTGCTATTATCTTGGCCTTTTTGGCCTTTATATGCCGTATTTGGTATCATACGAAAGAGCATTTCATAGCGGTCATTTAGAGTCCACTCTCATATTTTTATGACAATCCTATCGGAGCGTGTGATGCATAGTAGTTTTATAGGACAAAATGGCGTGTAAAATGTCACGCTTGACCGATTTTAAAAATCCGGCCTCGAGATTCTCTTCATTTTGCCTCAAAGAATGTGCCTGCAAAATTTCAAGAAAAATAAAGATCGTTCAGGGGGCCAAAGTTGGGATCCCGATTTGCCCCATAGACAATACGTGTAATGCATGGGCGGAAACTGTGCAGGATCCGTATTATGACCTGACTTAAATTGCGATTTACTGAAAATTTTCTGTGAGACCTTATTCCGTGTTTGGTATCTCCGAGAAGAGAATTTCATTGCGGTCATTTTGAGCCGATTGCTGTTAGGGCGCCATTTAAAATAAGCATATTATTTAATAATATGTAATGCAGGGTAAATTGAGGTTTTTCCGCAATAACTTTGCGATGACGTCATCAGTTTTTATAAAATTTGACTGATAGTTGTCAAATACATAAATGCACAAACCCACCAAATTTCAAAGACGTAGGTTAAAGGTTCGCAAAATTAGAGCAAGTTGAAGTGGTTTCGGCATTTCCGTAAATATCGTGATTTTGACGAGCAATTTTCGCAAAGTCGGTCAGTGATAAGGTATATTCTTTTTTATTTGCCTGAAAAGGGTATATCTTGAAGTAGCTAAATCCAAAAAAGGGTACGGGTTTATCCAAGCATGACGGAGATACGGCCACAAGAAAATAGCCATTTTTGAAACTTTAGAGGGCGCTAATTATATTATGGGGAATTATGGAAGCATGAAATTTAGCAGGAATGTGTGCAATGACAAGATAAAGCCACAGTCTAAATTTGAGACAAAAATGAATTGATATGAGGAAGTTATGGCATTTTTTAATTTTCGGAAGTGAATATTTCAAGAAATTTAGCGTTTTTCCACATGGCCGATTTCGGACTTAAATTTAGAGTATGAAGATGGAATTTTTTGTATAACATTTTTATTGTTTCGTAAAGAGCAACTCTTGGACTATCTAGAGGAATTTGTTAGAAGTCTGTAGGATGTAGGATAGTGGAGATAGGCCAGGAGAACGAATGGCATGAAAATGGCATGAAAATGGCATGAAAATGGACAAAAATGGCGCCTGGATGGTCATGCATGAGTGATTTCGAAAAATGAAAAGTTTTAGGATCAAGATGAAATGGCAAGGAACATGCATATGAAATTTGAAAGGTAATGGACATCAGGAAAGCACCTAAAGAGTGATAACAAGTATTACGTGCAAAACAAATAGGATTTTGGTGGAAGAAGAAGAAGAAGAAAAATAATTTTTTTTTGATGCAGAACGTGAACGAAAACAAGGCAATGTCGAAGAACGACATTGCAATAAGCAACTAAACAAAACTAAAGACAACAGAACACAATTTTCATAAAGCTGGCAACATAAATCGACAGGAATAAGTGGAATTGAAAAGATCTTAACCGGAAGGAGTAAGTGAAATAACGAAAAAAGAACTTCATAGAAATAAATAAAACATATGTATTTGTGAGAATATGTATGTGATAATACATATTGTCAGATGCAACCATTTACCTACTTGTATAGTACACGCCCTCTACCTGACCGCCGTATTATCTAATATTGCTCAGAACACCTACACATTACACACGAGACAACGTATACATTTGTTTCTTTTGTTTCTATTGAGTTCCCTTTTAGGTATTTTCACTTACTCCTGCCGATTAACATCTCTTCGATTTCACTCATTCCTGTTGATTTATGTTGCCAGTTTTATGATAATTCTGTTTTGTTTCAATAAGCTGCTTATTATTATTATTTGTTCCATTCTGTTTGATCTAGCAAATTATGTTCTGTTGTCTTAAATTTTCTTAAGGTGCTTATTATTTGTTTCATTAGCACATAAACTTGAAGAAGGCCACAAGCCGAAAGCTTGTAAATACACCGAGTGACCTGCTTTATTTCGTTCCACCATATCTGTTCACACACATACTGACACACACGCACACACACACACACACACACACACACACATATATATATATATATATATATATATATATATATATATATATATGTGTGTGTGTGTGTTCAATGAAATTTTTTTGTTATTTTCCATACACTAGAAGTATCATGCTTCTAAATGATACCTTGATGGCATCCATCCGTGCATGCTTTAACGAGCAGCAGCATTTTGAAAATGAAATGTAAAAACTCAGTTGTGCCGGATTTGGGTAAAACCGTGAAGACGTTAGTATAACATGCGAAAATGACTAAACAGAAATACCAGCTGTAAGAGATATGGTACTTGAAATTCCCTTGTGTGATGGCATGCATTCAATCAGAAATTCATACAAGGGTCAATACTAATTTCCAGTGGTGGCAAGATATACGCCCACAAAATTTCCAAAATCAATAAATATCCCTCAACAGATGAAAAAGTGCCCTTCGTATGATGGAAAAGGTGCCCCTCGTGAGGTGGGAAATTGCCATAATCTTGATATTTTTCTGCCTTATGTGCCCTTTCTATCTTGCATTTCCATCTGGCATTGGAAAGTGCAACTTACTTTAATTTTGTGAAAAATATCACCTTTCTGTCTGTTTTGTTCTCAAAAGAAACTTCAGTTCAGAAAATGCAAGAAAAAATTGCTTAGATTGCAGGTACCATTTCAATACAAAACATGCCCTTTCTTTTCCCCCATCATCGACAAAACATTGACCATCCTTTATTTCATGATGAGGGTGTTATCCTTACCCTAATTATTGAAAGAAACAGATGAAAACAGTTTTCCAATATGGTTTTAAAAGTCATGTTGGGTCATGTTTGCATGTGATCCTAACTTTTTCACGGTTTTACCCCAACTGGCACAGCTGAGTTTTCACATGTCATATTCAAAATGCTGCTGCTCTGTAAAGCATGTACGGATGGATGCCATCAACATATCATTTAAAAGTATAATAGTCCTAGTTTATGGAAAATAGATATTTTTTTGTCATAGAACACATAGTGTGGTCACAATAACCCTTTATTTCAGGTTTTCGTTTTGTCTGGGAGGCACTGTATATGTATATATATATATATATATATATATATATATATATATATATATGCATATATATATATATATACACATGTACGGATGGATGCCATCAAGATATCATTTAAAAGTATAATAGTCCTAGTTTATGGAAAATATATATTTTTTTGTCATAGAACACATAGTGTGGTCACAATAACCCTTTATTTCAGGTTTTCGTTTTGTCTGGGAGGCACTGTATATGTATATATATATATATATATATATATATATATATATATATATATACATGTACGGATGGATGCCATCAAGATATCATTTAAAAGTATAATAGTCCTAGTTTGTTGAAAATAGATAATTTTTTGTCATAGAACACATAGTGTGGTCACAATAACCCTTTATTTCAGGTTTTCGTTTTGTCTGGGAGGCACTGTGTATATATATATATATATATATATATATATATATATATATATATATATATGTGTGTGTGTGTGTGTGTGTGTGCAGTACAGAGTATACACAGGTGTCTCTAAAAAAAAGCAACGAGAGTTTCGTAATATTTAAAAAAAAAATACGTGACAATTTCTACAGTATTTTGTAAATAAAGCCTGAGCCACATTTAACCGATAACGAGATCTTTCATAACAGGTACACCCCACAGATGCCCTATTATAAACAGGCGCGAGCATATTCATACGTACACATCATACGGTATGATATAGCTCTCCCTTACATTGAAAATACGACACCGGTTATCAATGTCACGCTCTCCGACTTACCGTAGCACATTAGCCCGTCACCGACATAGTTTGGAGGACAATCACCACATCTAGGCTCTGTCGAAGGAGGTGGATCATCGAAACAAATGACTCCTTCGAAGCAGGGATCTCCTTCACATGAGTCTGCGTCTGTTTCACAGTGTACGCCATCCCACCCTTCTGTGCAGTTACACGTCACAACCTACATCACCGAAGATATATTACAAAGATGAATAAACCTCGGGGTCGAGATTACATCTTGAGGATCGATAGGCAAATACAGTAATCGTAAACAAAGGCTCATGGATGAACATGTATCCCAAAGTTATTGAGAAGTGCCCTCGACGCCCCTTCTTGCAGACCCTGATAAATATACACGCCTTGTTCTTACTGACCAGGGTCATTTCGACATCAGTATCAGCTTCATTTACGATATTTGAGTATAAAAGTTTGGGTGTGTGTGGGGGGGGGGGGGCGTGGTGTGGGTAGTATAATTAAAAAGTCTATCTTTGATCACGTTTTTAAAAATTTAATCTGTTTTCATGTCGTGGTAGCCCATTTGCTGATTTCAGAAATGAATATTGACAACCAATGAAAAAAAAAAAAAAAAAAAAAAAAACGTTAGACAAAACAAAGGAAGTTTGGGGGAACGAATTCAGATCACCAGATATGAAAATCAAAATTCTCTCCGAAATTAGATATAATCAGTTACTTACTGCAAATTGATTCCCAACGAGGTCTTCCCCTTCAGCTTCAGTTTCGAAGTCACAGGTACCATTATTTTCACAGCGACACATCTTGACCATAAGACGATAGGAGCTGGAAACTTTACCATCACTTGCTACGACTTCGAAATTCACCCTTTCTGTATTCTCAGGAGTCCAGGTTAGAAGACCATCTGTTAAAGGTTAAAGAGTTGTATGATATTATATTTTTTAAATTATTTTTTATTAGCATGCACAAAATTGGCCGACGTCGATAATCATCTCAACAACTCTTAGATTGGCCAGCAACCGCATGTGGTTAATCGTTTAAGCACCCCATAGCAAAAATTTAAAAAAAATTATTGTTTTGCATGACACTTTTGACGCTTTCATGCATCTAAAAACTACATGTATTCATGTAAGCGCCATTATTCCTTAAAAAGATCAATGCTTCACAATTAAAGAAAAACAGTTCCTTAAGTGTATCAAATTTTTAGTTTGTTTCGTTTTGTTTTTTTCTGAAATTCACTGAAGAAATCTTCGTAACAATCGGAAGCTTGCAGGTGGACATCATTCAAAATATCTACTAGCTATACATGAGCATTTTCTTTAGAAAAAAACCCCACACAATTAATGTATGTTCTTTATATTACATGCATCTATATAATCACGACAATTAAGGTTGATCTGTATACACATAAATACTTTATGGGGTAATCTTGTTTGAGTGATAAAATATCAGCTCTTAAAGCTTGGGGTAAAACCAATCATTTCATCAACAATTACCATTATAACATAACGACGTGAAGGTGCATTCCCATGC
Organism: Heliocidaris tuberculata; assembly: GCA_025618425.1. Classification (NCBI taxonomy): domain Eukaryota; kingdom Metazoa; phylum Echinodermata; class Echinoidea; order Camarodonta; family Echinometridae; genus Heliocidaris; species Heliocidaris tuberculata. The sequence goes on from CM046843.1 coordinate 7,157,252, forward strand.
ATTATTACCGTAGTTGGCCGTTTTGACTAAATCATTGAAATGGAGTTGAAAGGTGAATTTTCTGTTCACAATATACATACCGTCGTCTATTGAAGCACTGTCTGGCACTGTCCCGTTCAATGAGAATGTAACGGTATCGTTGTTTGGGTCGCTCGCGTTGAATTGTAGAGCATACGATTCCCCAACAATTAAGCAGAGAGTGTCATTCCCAGATAATGCAGATGTTGAGCTTCTATCAACGACTGATTCAAATTCCGGAGGAAAATTGGCTGCAGAAAAAAGACGATAATTTAGTTTTAAAATCTATATTGATTTAATGTTCAAAATTTGCTAGCCGCAACCAAAATATATTCAAAGTGTATTATTATAGACCTTAGGGACCATTAGCTTGAAACATGGATGTCATAAACTAGTAAAAAGATTATCACCTGCAATTTCAGATTCGTAATTTTCACCCCCCCCCCCCCCTCCACAAAAGAAAAAAAAAATGCCTGGTTGTAATAATTTGACTTTATTAATTCATAATCCGTTTTATCTTATAAGATCGAAATAAAAACGAGAGTTCCAAAAATTGTAATCTTGACTTTAATGCGAGTATCAAGATCAAGAACAATGATTTCGTTATTACTTCCGGTAATGTATTGCGCAACGAATTTTCATTTAAGAATAAATACCAAGTGATTCCTTTTCTTCCAGTCTTTGTTGTCCAGTTGCCATAGAATCTGCACCAAGAGCTGGTCCAACAACAAGATAGTCAAACAGGCAAGCTCGATCATCACCGCATGTCGCTGTCGCATTAGCTAGCTTTTCCGCTGTAGCATTAGCGATGACCTCGTCCAAAAACGGGGGCGTGAAGGTGGGATCGTTGTAATCGACCCAGGTTTTGTCGCCGTAATTAAACAAGGACTCTTCGGCAGTAATTGCCCCTGGAGAAAGTATTGTGTCATTTTAAAATATGCAGCTTGAAATTCAGAATAAATACGTTTATCACAGTTAAGTGGCCTCAGTGTTTCACTATAGAGATTAAAGGATTATGGCTTAGAGCTCCTTTACCGAACTTTTATCAACTTAATTGACATTGCCTTCTCCACCTAGGTGTATAAATTTTATACAAACTGGCGCAAATATTCTTACTGAATGAGAAGCGCCTTTAAACACAACCAAACAAATCACTGCACCAGCAGTCCATCCTGTGGAGAATGTGTGACGATGGTGTAGTGAATGAATCTACTGAACGGTCTAATAATACCAATACAGTTACGATAGTGTATAAGTTATTTGGTAAAATGCTCAAAGAATTAAGGCATAATAAAAAAAAAATGATATCAAAAATATCTTTGTGAATTTTCGCCACATTAGCGAATGTTTCATATGTCTTCTGAGGAAGCATAACAGCTGCAATTAATAACGAATCATCTAATTCCTGAAATCCTCATGACTAGGGAAGTATGGGAATGATTAGTAATAACTACTACATACAAGACTGTCCAAAGATGAATATCTGCGCCTCTGTGAGGTTTTTGCCTTCTGCAGGTTCAAGGGTCGAACCATCTCGAAGAAGAAAATCATCAGATGAGTCGCCGTTCCACAAACCTTCGTTCCATAGATGCAAGAGGGGGGAGAAAGATTAATTCTTGCTGTATCGGTGTGTGAAACAGAATATTTATTTTCAATCACACATTGCTCCACCAATAAGTCGGTATATGACGGCCAATTTAAAGCAATGTTTAGAGCACGAATCAAGCACTCAAATATCTCAGAATTATCATATGCTGCTATTGTGATTTCTTAAGAAAACTGCAGATTTTGTACATGATCTCCTCTCACCTTTACATTCAACAATCGTAAACCAATGAGGAACAAAAAAGTAAATGAATGAAAGGAAACTCACTTTTGTTTTACAATAATTTTGATACATCAAATTGTTTAAAGTTATAATGTTTGATATCATTAGAAAGGATATGAAGTTTCCTACAACTTTTGTAAACTTTTTTTTTTGTTAAACATAAGAAACTGGTTAAAGAAGTGCAGGAGATTGAAAAGTTGAGTGCTATTTGCGTTTTGGTAAAATCTCAAACTAGCGAAACCCCTTGCCACATAAGAGGTTAAATCATGGTCTAACGTTTACGTACTGTTTGATTTATCTCACAAAGCGTAGCCACTACTGGATTCTAATTGGGGGGGGGGGGGTACTATCTATCAAAGGTGACTTCAAATCACACCTTTCCAGCATGTCATAAAGATGTTAAAGGCATATCGGCCTACAGTTGAAATATATTTTGTGAAACTAAATTAATGTTTCCTCTATAAACGATATTCTTTATTACAGCGTGAACACAACCCTGAATGACCAGATAATATTTTAATTCCATTAAAAAATAAATAAATAAATAAATAAAAAAAAAAAAATATATATATATATTTTTTTTTTTTAATGCATCTTATACTTAAGCTTAACATTAATGAAATTATACTAAAGTGTGTACATTTTTTTTTTCTTAAATTTCGGTAATGAAGTTACTATCACAGGAGTGTTAAGGGCAATTCCACGTAATATCACACAATTGTCGATAACTCCATCAGTATTTGTTCTATCATGTCAGATTTAGTATCGAAGAAAAGAGCTTAACATGATCTTGAATATGAGTGGTAAACTAATAAGAGAGAATTGTATTTTGGTATAATGGGACAATTTTTTTATCAAAACATCTTATCTTCGGGTTCCATCATTTCACGCCACAAGTACTTTAGATGTGATTTCCAGCGAGAGCAGTAAATATCTCCATTTTGCCATTTCCTATCATGATTATTTAGTGTTCCTTTCTGCTCAGCTGTTTTTCTTTCTTCTGGTTTACTTTCTATTACTCGTTTCATAATATCTTGTGACGTCCCATTCTTTTTACTACAAGTAAACATAGGACGTCGCTAGAATTGCCGTCGGCCACCTCTGCTAAAAAAGAGGAGGGTGAAAAAAAAGTGGAGAGGGAAGAGGAAAGGGAAAAAGGAGGAAATAGAAATGAGGAGAAAAAAGAAAAGAAAAAAATAAAAAGGGAAAGGAAAACAAAAATAGGAAGAAAAGAAGGAGTGGAAAAGGGAAGGAAAGAAAAAGGAAAAACTGGCCAATTAAAGTTAATATTCGGGCAAAAGGCGTCCCCCTTCGGCAATAGGCTGCAGCCCCCGCCCCCCACCCCCCCCCCCCCGAGGATTTTCAAAGTTCCGATATTCGGGCAACCACCACTTTATATTCGGGCAGCGAAGTGAGGTGCCAGAATATCCACATATTTGGGCAGCGAGGTTCCCAAATAATTATGAAACTTCAGTATGTAACTTTTATTCATTTTCTCTACGAAAATTTTAAAAAGTTATGCTCGCTCGCTTTTAGAAACTGAAAAGTCATTGTCATTTATACTATACGCAGATGATTCAAGTGTTTGTTGTTTTTTTTCTCACAAGAACCCTCTAACCCTTCTTGAGGTTGTTAACTCTGAGCTGCAATGTATTTGTGAATGGATATTTGCTAACAGGCTTTCACTGAACTTAGACAAAACTAATTTTATGCTATTTAGCAAATTTATTTCAACTCTACCTGGTAATATTTCATTGAATAATGTTCAGATAAGTAGATAAAATACAAATCATATTTGCTCGATATTATCTAGAAATACTGGTATAATGTACAAACTGATGTCTATGTTTCCATCCCAAATTATGTATATGTTATATTCAACTTTATTGCTACCGTATATAAATCATGGTATTCTTGCCTGGGGTAATTCGACGAAACTCCAGCTGGACAAAATTTTGGTAATACAAAAAAGGGCAATACGTATCATTTTCAAAGCGCATACACGGGCTCACACCGACCCTCTCTTCTTTGAAAGACGTATTCTAAAAGTTCACGATATGTTTAGTCTACAGCTGGGTTCCCTAATGTTTCAACTGAACAATAACGATTTACCTCAGGCACTCATTTATATATGTTTACAAAAAACAACCAACTGCATAGCTATCCTACACGTCAAGCATTTTCATACCATCTTCCAAAAACCAGAACACGATTTGCCTACAATACAGTTGTCGATTCCGGTCCCAAATACTGAAACTCTCTAAATCTGTAAGTACATTTGTATTTAAAAGAAAAATAAAGATGTTTCTTTTGAAAACATATTGTAATTTGTAATACTTCTTGATAATACTCTTGTATTCATCCGATATGCATTCGATACATTTCTGATATCTTTATTTAACGTGCATGTGTACACTCACGATTACGTCATGGCTTCTATATATATATATTGCCTCATTTACCATGTTTACTATGCTGCGACGTAGTGTTAAAATTCTTCACATTGAAATAACATTTGCAGATCCCCTTGCAATTTAGTTTGTCTATCCTTTCTTGTCTTGAAAAGTACCCGTGCGTCCCCGTTCTCGTGATCTTTGTCTTGTTCTGTATAATGTTTTCCTTTTCCTGTTCAGTTCCTCCCTTCCTATAGCTTCCTTTCCCTTTCTTTCTTTTCCTCCTTCCTCCCTTCTACTATTATTTTCTTCTACATGTTTGTAAATTATTTATTAACTGGGGCTCATCCACAACAAGCCTAGCTTTTTTTAGGCCCCTCCACCATATATACGTGAACGTAAATCTTTGAATTGCATGTACTCTCTATATTTTCAGATTCTTTCATTTTTGTGACATAGCTGTTCTTTAATATTCCAGAATGTATTTTAAAATGTATAATTTGCATTTGATTGATTTGTGTGGAAAATAAACTAAACTAAACTAAACTAAGTTGATATTCGGGCAAAGGCGTCAGACCCCTCCATGCTAAAATGGGCCTGTATGGTCAAGATCTCTACATCTGTGATTTTCTTTTAGATTAGAGATTAGATTATTTCATTTTTTTAAATTATTGTTTGTTATTTTAAAAAGAAACATCCTGAAAAATGGGTTAAAAAAAGACTTTTGCCCCCCCCCCCCCAAAAAAAAAAAATAAATAAAAAAATAAAAATAAATAAATAAATACATAAAATTTCTAAAAATGTTCGGGGGAAAAAAAATCCCCCTTTTTTTTTGCTGCTCAAAAAAAAAAGATACCATACAAACAAAAAAGAAATAATCGAAAATTTCTACCCAGCGAGCCGTGCCGCGCCACGTCGCGAACCGACAGTTTAGTAAAAGCCTGATACTGTTGACATTTCACGACATGTTACGGCCAAGTTAGTTTTCTTTCATTAAAAAAAAAAAAGTATGAAGGATGAAAGATTTAGGCCTACGATAAAGATATTGTATGGCATGTTTAAAGGAAAGTGAATAGGTTTAGATTTGTCACAAGCACTATATAACCCATTCAGCTAAAATATCTTGTCTAAGTGCCGTCAAAAAAAAAAAAAAAAAAAAAAAAAAAAATCTTTGCCACTTCCATAGCCTACCCAGAAGTCCTCGCCCTGCACCGTTCTCTTGGTATTCGCCTGGCCCAAACACTGTGATATCAAGGACTCCGAGTCGGAAACCGATTTTGAAACTTGTATCACTCATCAACGGATTTCCGAAAAGTGCCGTGATGCCGACGTCTTCGCTCTCGCCACCCGTGGTGTTCGTGCTGTTCGAATTGTAGGAAAGCTCGAAGTTTAGATCACTTGAGTTATATCCATCTATATTTAAAAAGTGAAAGTAAGGTTAAACTGGGCATGATTTGCAAGATGTTACTTTTGACGTCCAATAATACAAAAAACTTCTTCATTCCTTTCTCTTCCATGTTATGTAAACATACAAACAATGACAGATGAACAGGCATATACATATATATATATATATATATATATATATATATATTTCAAAAAATGAAAAATAACTACCAATGTACCAAGATACCAATAGATAAGACGACAGTTGGAGATGAACTTTATTCAAAAAGCATCCAACATAGGAACACATTACACCAAGCGCATCGCGCTAATGGATACTGCGGAGAGAAAAAAAAAAGTCAAAGGGGCAAAGGGCAAAAAGAAACAAGGAGATGCAAAAAGGTAAAGCGGAGAAAGGGGGGGGGGGAATAGAGAAAAAGGGAAGGTGACAGAAAGGGGAAAGAGAGAAAAAGAGAAAGAAGAATGGCAGAGTTAGAAACAGAAAAGGGGCATGAAAAAGAGAGGAGAGGAGACAAATAATAATTAGAAGAAAAGACAGAATAAGAGAACAAAATGGAAAATGATAGGAAAAGAAAAAAAGAAAGAGATCAAAAGGTACGAAAATATTAAACATATAGTCATCCCACCAATTTGTAGGCAGCCGAGATAGTGGATAAGCCGTTCCTCTCTCTCCTTCTTGGCCGCATCTGACTGGGAATCATTCATGAGGACGCTCACTTGAAATGACGAACTTGGCAAGACGCTCACTCGTAGGATCATAGGTAACCCCGAATTGAACCTTCCGCAAGGCGTAACCCTTCTTCTTTGACATGTGGATGTTAGCGTCCTCATGAATGAGTTCCAGTCAGATGCAGCCAGGAAGGTGAGGAACGCCTTATTCACTATCTCGGCCTTCTCTAACCAGGTGGGATTAATCTTTTTGCCCTTTTCCTACCATTTAATCTCCTTATCTTTCTTTCTTATTTTTTGTTTTGTTTTGTTTCATCTATTCTTCCCTATTCTGTAAATTCTGCCTTTTCTTCTCTTAAATTCGTAACATTTCATCTATATAACTGCAATTGCTTGTGTGTGTGTGGGGGTGTGTGTATATGTATTATATTAATTAATGCAAATAACATACCTGTGGATAGCTTACGGTCTCTTAATTGGGCAGGTGTAATTTATTTTCACTATTTAACATTCTGCATAAATTTGATTTGCAAAATTATATTACCAGAAAAAGGACATTCAAATGCCTATAGCCTTATTTATACAGAAGTCGTCATCCGGTCCGACTGGCTTCTTAAACAGCAGAAATCTTTAAGGAAAAAAAGGCACAGGTTGAAATCAAAAGGGAAAAAAATATTGAATATACCACATATTTTACCTGTTCTTAGAGTTTCAATATCAATGTCAGTTCCATTGGCCGTAATCATCATCTGAGTTCGATCGTCATTCAAGTTCACTTGAAGCTGAATGAGTTAAAATAGGATAAGCATTATTTATTAATCAAATGGTTATCTTGACATCCAACGACTTGAAATTGTTTTTACTGCCACGAAAAATAAATTGGGCAAAGCTCTTATTTTATTTCATTTATTCTTTGGATGTGAAAGAAGTCGAAAAAAAAATCAAAGAACATGTTCGTAGGATAAGAAGAAAGATACAAAAATCTTTCAGATATCAACTGGAGGAGCTCGTCACCACAACTACTTGAGCATTTGCATTATTGTTAAACATTTCCCCCAAAGGTCTTAATAACAGATTTGTGTACCCGATATACTTCCGTCAGTTTTAAAGATTTTTTTTTTAAAATCAATTACAAGCTATTAGTACTTGTCATGGAAAATCTTTATCACAGCGTTTAATATTGAGTATACATAATGTAAAATCAAATTTGCAAAACGCATAAAGTTTGAAAGAAATGAAGAGGGTATGAACTTTTTAGGGAAGAGATGGGTTTACAAGAATTTCCTAAATTGGTTTGTGGAATTTGCTAATTTGGTAACCCCACCACCCCCCCCCCCCAAAAAAAAAAAAAACAAACAAAAAACAAAAAACAAAAAACAAACAAACAAACAAAAAACGAACAAAAAAAAAACCCAAAACAAAAACAAAAACAAACAAACAAAACCCCGCATACTGTTCCATTCCTAAGATGCAGTTACAGAAAATGTGCGATCAAGAGCTTTGTTAATCGTTTTTGGACTTGTGAGCAGCAATACTAAAGCGACATGGGTTGTGAAATCTATTGCAATCTTGTCATGTTGACCTGTGATTATGGAAGACTTCACTGATATTTACTGTAACTATTTTCTTGATCTAAAACGGGGAAAACTCACCGTAGTAGTGCCATGTGAGGCAGCAAAACCGGTAAACACTGTCGCCGTGTTCAACTCCTGCCCGTCCTCATCCAACGCTTTACCTGTTCTCGCCTGTATCTGGAAAGGATCTTCATTTGTGTACTCTAACATAATGTACTCTCCAAGCCCGTTGAATGTATATCCAGTTCCGTCCAAAGTTGTAATGTGGGGATCGCCGAACATCCACCCTGAGAAAAAAAAAAAATTACTAGAAACTTCATCATTGTGCAAGATGTCGGGGGGTATCTCTAAAACCTAAATTAAAAATATTTTGACATCATAATGACTGGTAAAGTCGATGGTCCTCAGTGACGTTTTGTTGTTGTTGTTTTTTGTTGTTTTTGGTTTGTGTGTGTGTGTGTGTGTATTATTAAAGTCAGTGATATATAACAGATGGAGAGGCTGGCGCACTTAATGAAATTGGCGAATAAAATGCGAACGTAAAAGGGTACGGGTTTAGCCAGGCATGATGGAGGTACGACCACAAGAAGACAGCCTTATTGAAAACTTTAGTTGGCGCTATTTATATCATCCGCGACTACTGATGCGTGAAATTTAGCAGGTATGTGTGAATGATAATATGAATGCACATGACAATTTGAGAAAAAAATGAACTGAGATGATAAAGTTATGGCAATTTTTCATATTCGGGACTGAATATTTCAAGAACTCTAGCGATTCTTGATGTCGCCGAGTTTGGATTTGATTTAGATTATAAAAATGGAATTTTGAAGGGCATGTCATGCGGTGCAATGGGGGGGGGGGGGGGGGCAGCCTTTGCACTATCCAGAGCATCCTGCTAGAAGTCTGTAGCATCTGAATAGTCAGGGGCGTAGATAGCGGGGGGATGGGGGTGTGCATCCCCCCAAAAAACTTTTCGGGGGGGGGGGGAGGGTGGTGTGTACAAACATTCCCCCCCCCCCCCAGGTTTCACCCCACAAAAAAAAAATGGTGGAAAATATACATTTCTATATTATGTTGTAGATAAATATAATATGATATATCATATCTATTAATTCTATTTTTTATATATTCTTTATTTCAATATAAATGTTATGTATCTGTGTAGAATATTTTAGATTGATATGAATTTATTAATATTTATCTACAATGCTGTCGTGGCTTCTGATTTTTCCCGATATAGTTTTACACCACTAGAAAGTGAAAACCATCTACTTCAAATTATACAACATGGGTGTTGATCCGGGAGTGATAAGGAGGTATAATTTGTTTGTAATGAAGTGGGGGGGGGGGGGGGGGGGGGTCTGCATGTGTTACCATCCCCAAATATATTTAGAGGTGATTTTTTTTTTTTTTTCGAAGCCACAATGTAGAAAAAATATTTAGATTAAAATTACATGTAATTATTCTGGATTTAGAGGGTTCAGTCGGTCACTTTCCTTCATAATGCAATTCTGCAAAACTGAAATGAAATGTGGTGGAAATGTGGTGGAATCGAATGTAGTGGAGAACGAGGGAATACATCACACCCAATATTTATTGAGGATGATGATGACCTGTGTCATCATCACCCAACTATACATAGAAGAATTATGAAATGTCAGTCATAACACCGCTCCGGGCGTTGTATGTGGGCACAGTGCCCCTTCTTTTCCCATTAACTTCAGATAAGTACCATCATTTTTCTTTCGAGTAAGTCCCAGTTCCATATTCTTTTAAGTGCCCATTTTGATAATTACACCTCATCCCTCACCTTAAATTTGATAAATGCTCCTATTTCAACGAGAGCATTTTACCCCTTTCAATCCCTTTTATTCCTTTTAATGTAACAAGTCATTTTTTTTTTCTTTGTAATATATAGACACTGATTTAATTTTTCTGCTTTATATAAGAACATTTTTTCGTTCTTATGAATGCCCCTTTTCAGGTGTTATAAGTGCCCCTTTTCACCGGTGATGAACTGCCTTTTCTACCTTTTCTACACATTCATTTATTTTTCTAATAATTGAAGTGTCCTTTTCCCCATGATAAGTACCACGTTTCCCTTTTCCATAACATGTACCCCTAATCCAAAGTAACTTAGAGCCAGTATTCCCAAATGCTCGCTCGCTACGCTCACTCGTATTAAAAGTATAGCGTATTAAATGAATTTTCATTGTGAAATTTTGAGATCACAATATAATTGCTATTGTTCGCTCGCTCGCTCAATTTTCAAATCATTCTACAAAACTGCAAAGCATGATGCTAAAGTTGTATCTTTGATATGTAAAGAGAAAAACCATACACATGTTTACACACCCTCACTCACACACACACACACACACACATATATATATATATATATATATACTATATATACGTATATACGTACACACACACACACACACACTCACACACACACACACATATATATATATATATATATATATATATATATATATCTGGCCCTTCGGGGAAATCATACCCCCCCCCCCCCCCCAGGTATAAGGACCTGTCTACGCCAATGTGAATAGTGGAGAAAGGCAAACAGAAAGAAAGGCATGAAAATGGCCCAAAATGGACAAAATGGTGCCTGGACGGTCATGCATAAGTGATTCTGTGAACAAGATGTAATTTCAAGGAACAGGCATATGAAATTTCAATGGAAATGGACATCTGGAAAGTACCTAAAGAGTGATAACAAGCACTACGTGCAAAAGAAATAGGATTCCGGTGGAAGAAGAAGAATAGTAAGAATGCAGAACGTGAACGGAACCAAGACAATGACGGAAGACGCCATTGCAATTCGAAAGCTATGAACAGAATTCGACTTTCTCTTGCACTTACCTATTCTTGGATTTATGTAAAACAACGAGCTGGACGGGGGCCTCCTTCGTTCGTAAAGGTAACAAAACTGTGAACGACTGCAACAGTAATATCTCGGAAAGACATCGGCATCTGAAAGAAATTGAAAAGATAATAAAGTCAGTTATGGGCTCCGTCTTATTGACATACACACACACACATCACTTTCCATTATGTGGTTCGTAGTATATATTTGTGACCTCAATCAGGAAAAAAAAAAAAGACAGCAGCAAAATTACATGTAAAAAACTTAATATGTACTTATATTATTTTTAAAATCTATTCGTAGAACAGTCATAGAGTATCTGGAAATCTCTACTTACAGACCCACTCCAGAAAGTGGCTGTACCACCAGCGATAACCCGTATTACTTATTCCCCACTGGGCATTGCGTGGCATGACTTTTTGGTAGTGGCTCGACTCCCAGAAACTGACATAGCCCCTTCTGAGAGTGAATCGATAGGTGCACCGTGACCCCCCAGGTCCTGCTGGCCTTCTCTCCTGGTAGCATTGAGTCGCTCGGAAATTTGGAATTATAAATGTAAAGCGAAATATAGAAAAGACATAGAATGGAGTCTCGTAAAAGGAGGCTGTAAATATGAATGGAAGAGAAGGAGACGGAATAGAATGACATTAATAAGTGGCATGGCTTAATATCAAGTCCCATATGCTTTATCATTCATATTACTTGTATGAATATCTTGGGAACACTATAAGATTGCATTAGCCTATAATAAGTCGATCAACTGCACATACATGACATATCATGGCATGGAGTATTAAATGGCTGCATCCGTTTCCAGAAGTGATAATTTTCTGTTGATGCTAAGGGTGTAATAAGAAGTAACTGCTACTGGTTTATAATTTGGAAAGGATAACAATACAATTTGTGTTACCTCTCTAATTATAAGTTCGAATGTTTTTAAGAAATATGAAAAGAATAATAATGGGGGATTGCGAAATGCAGCAAAATAAAATCGGGTATGGTAACGTGGGCAAGTGCTCGTGACCTCTGCCCCCCCCCCCCCCTCCTTTAGATATGCACCATGATCAAGCTATTGTTTGATGTTATAGTTTGGACATGCTATCAAGAAAAAATCCAGTCAATGATTATAAACATGGCGCAGCATCCATTTCTTCTGAGGCTCTGCAGATCATGGGAAAAATTATTAAGAGCAAACAAATCTAAAATGCCAATACTTACACGGTGGGTTGAAATCGGGGAAGTAGTTGAATGTTCCAAATGCTTGATTATAGTAAGCAAAATTGCACGGCACAAAGTTTGGATCCGCAATCGCCTGCAACAACGACGGAGGGCAAGGCCTTCTCCTGAATAAGCTTACGAAAGACAATGGCGGCTCATTTAGATACCAATTAAGGCAATATGATCCTGGGTTGACAAAACCGGAAGGATTCGCATCGAGACGGTAGACGTATCTCCCTCGGAGACCGGTCGTCCCTATCAACTGATCTGGTCGGTAACTCCAGTATCTTACAGATGCACTTGAATCACTGGGGAACTCGTTTCGAAACTCTGTTTTGATGTTGTATCCAACTCGAGCCGCTGTAAATTGTGGGTAAGGGTTCCACAGCATGCTTCCTTCTTGAAACATGATGAGTATTCCACTGTGCACATCATTGGTGAACAAGATAGCTTGATACGTATTCGTCTATCCATTCGGGAGGGGGAATTAAAATGAGTAAGAGACGTACAGATGTAATATTATTATATATGTAAATATTAACGAATGCCGAGTTTGTGTCAGCGATGTGGTTGTGTGTCGGGATGGGAAGAGAAACGAAATTTGCAAATTTACCCGGTCCGTTTTAAACTTCAGCTGGGATGGGGGCAAAATATAAAGAGACTTTCATTAATATCTTTTATCCCCAAATACGTGATTGTATGCCTTATAAAATCAATGTAGGAACCTAAATGATTGCTAACACAGTAAAATTTAGGGTAATATATATGACTATATCATAATTAAGACGTATTTTATGCACCGTCAGATCAAAATAGGAACTAAAATGATTGTTAACACACTAAAATTTAGGGGTAATATATAATGACAATATAATAATTAAGTCGCTGACGAAATAGGTCCATTTGTACAATGGAGAGCTTATACATGACTTTGCATAATTAAAATCTAATATCTGAATGTGGTAGGCATTTTGAAGAAGAAAAAAAAAACAAAACAAAAAACATGCTGTCTCATTTCATCTGAAATGGAAAAAAAATAAAGAAAGGGGAGGTAATGCGACTTCGCAATTATTTTTGAAGGAGTGACAACCGTGTTCCCAAGAATTACCTGTAGAACAGGCCTATCATACACAGTTGCAGAACAACATCACTCAGACAGCTTTCCCAATAAAACTTCCAGCGAACATTTTTTTTCTTCGAGTTAAGTATAAGAGCCCTATCATATATTGTGTCCATATTTGTTTCACGAGGATATTCCGTAAAGGGGGAACCAGCCGTCTGGGGATATTACGGTCCTCGTCGACCGCAATCAACTAGCTGGTTATTCTGTCACTTTCCTGTTGCCATTTATCAAATGAAACGACTTCTGGGGTAATTGCCCTTTTCCTGATTGACTCGGTTTTTTTGTTCTTGTTTTCTTTTGTTTTGTTTTGTTTTTGTTTTTTTGTTGTCAAAGGAATACTCTTGTACTGAGTCTGGATTAGTATTAGTCTACATGCTCCTGCCTCAGGTCAACTCATTTTCATGTGCATTTCTCCGATTACCACGTGTCAGCTTAAAAGCGGGGAGGGGGGGGGGGTAGCCTTTGAATCATTACGGCCCCAAAGTATGAAATACCCTCCTGTTTTTCGTCCATACTTCCACTTCTGTTGACTCTTTCAAAAATAACCTTTAAAAATGTCCAATAACTAATTGGTTAAAGGGAAATCCAACCTTTATGGTTAGTTGTTCTGAAAGAAAGAGGGAAAATCAGAGAAGGAGATTGGTGAAAAGTTTGAACGAAATCGGACAAGCAATAAATAATGAACTTTGGAAAGTTGTAATCACCATACTTAATGGGAAAATTCAAACTGGCCGAATCGCTAATGTCTCTGTCATGCAGTGACGGAAAACTCGGCCATTTGCTCCAACACACAAAGTGACGAAAATGTTATATTTTTCTTCAAAATGTATTACTCATTAGGATCTGTTTTTCTCCCATTCATAAGGACTTATAACAATATGTGACCAGGCACCATAAAACCACCAAAAAGTCGCCAGATATGAATTTTTAGTTAAGGTCTGATTCTGAAAGAGGAGATTCTCAGCTTTAAAATGATATATAACTCATTAGAATTGGATGTTCCTAACTCACTGTACAAAGAGTAGAATGCACAGTCCCGCAGAATGTTACTTCTGAGAAATAAGGGTTTAAAGTTTGCAATCTATTGAAGCACTCTCACTTGCAAGGTCTTGTGCTAAGGTGACAAAATGAGGATTAGAACTCTATAGAAATTTCTATGAAGGGATTATCATATTGTCCTAAAACTTGGCAAACTAATTAGGCACATCCTGTTCATTATAGTGGACAAGTATCAATGCAAGAACTTACTCTGTATTAAAGTTATGGGAGATCAAAATGAGACAAGTATTCAGGGTCGTAAAAAAGAAAAGTAATACAATAAAATAGAGAGAAGACAAACATAAGTCTAATAAAAAAACCTGTCAAAAATACCACTTTCAGATTGTTTGGTGCCTCCAAATTTTCAGATTACTTAGAAAAAAGTATACTCTTTCAGGAAATACCCAAAACTGAAATATGACCAAGCCAACCAAAAACACCTTGATTGAGCTCTAACTGAAAATCACACAGTGCGACTTTTTGGTGGTTTTGTGGTGCCTGGTCACATATGCTATATCTACAATATTTTTTGATTACTGCCCCGAGATAAAAAGGGCGTAGGAGAAAACCGCAAATTAATGATATTTGAGTGTACGACAAAATTGAGATAAGACTGATGATCTCCGGCATTTTTTTCAAACATCTTCGAATTTGTTATTCCTTGTCCGATTTCTTTTAAACTTTCACCACCTTGTTTCTGCTTTCAAACAAGTCATCTTATCATCAAGGTTGGACTGCCCTTTCACCCTTTATTTGTTTATAACTAGTTTCTTTCTGGTGTGATATTCTATTGGATTTTTGCAATAAAACGTATGCGTGTATGTATATAAGTATTTTCACAAATAAGGGTCCCAATTTGTGACATTCTTGGTGTCCCGCTTACATAAGCAACACACTGTTTTTTGAGGCTCTGGGTAGAGACAAATAGTGGAGTAAGATTGAGTACTATTATAACAGTGAAGATGCAATATGTTATGCTCAGAATCGCTTTGCAGTTTTAGTCCACGACTGGCATCTTACACTCAGAGCCACAAAAACCTTTGTGTTCCTTAAGTAAGCGGTACACCAAAAAATGTCACAAATTGGGACCCTTATTTTACGGAAATACAAATATCTCTTTGATGTATTGGCAGCAATGGAATTCAGGTCCCCATGGGAAACTTCAGATATGAAATTCGCGAATATGGGCCGGTAATAAAATTATCTCGTTGTAAATAGTTCGTAACATACCTCGCCATCGAATACTGAACCTGGTGGCCGGACATTTACCCAGGTGATCTTTACAATGTAGCTGATGGAACTCTGGAATGAATACGATCGAAGCACATATGATGGCAAGGTTCTTGCTGACTGCAGTCTTGATATGACATCATCGCGAGCAGAACGAAATGCCAAGCTTTGATACCTCCTACCATCATACACCTATAGGGGAGGTAAACGGGCAAACAGTAATGGATGTTTGTAATTAACAGTGGCATATCTTACAAATTCAATGTTTCATTATTAATGTGGATTTAGGCTTAGATCACGCCCATGCACGGTGATTTCCATACCGCAAAAGGTACCACCAACCCATAAAGAACTATACTGTAGGAACATTAATAAAGTTGTTTAACCGAGTTGTCTCTGTATTTAAGCCTATTGGAATGTGTGATTTCAGTACACTCTTAAAATGTTGGGTAAATTTAGTTGGGTAACTGCTGGTTGGTTAAAAATATTCCCAATTCTGGGCTATTATTAACCAACTGGACACTCGAGTGGTGTAACCAATATTGGTCAATACTTTTTACCTAAATATTGGGCATATATTTACCAACAGCATTTGGTAATTATGGGTTGGGTACTTGTTGCCCTGTAGTTGTGTAATTTTGTCACATTTCCTTTGCCAGTTGGGTAAATTTTGTTGGGTAACTGATGGTTGGTTAGAAATTCGCTTTTGCCCAACTTGTGGTAAATATTTTTACCCAATATTGGGGAAAACACTTATATGAATATTCATGAATTTTTAGTAGCGTATGGTTTGGGGTGGCCCGATTTACTAACTGTCACCGAATGCATAAAAAAATATAAGGGGTATATAAGAGCTTGCACTAGTTTGCACTAACTGGATAGGATAGGACTAGGATAGGATAGGTTAAGATATAGGATAGGATAGCTTAAAGTAGGATAGGATAGCTTAAAATAGGATAGGTTAGGATTGATTAGGTTAAGACCCAGAAGGACGTAACAAGCAGATTTCATTTTTTTTTACCTAGGTTGGAGGAAAAAGGAAACAATAAATTGGGCAGCTGAATTTGCCCAACCACATGATATTTGTTACCAAACAGCTGAACAAATAGAGGGTTGGGCAATCCTATTGGGTAAGATTGGTTGGGCAATAATTACCCAACTGAGAATATAACCAACAGTTGGGCAATTGCAGAGTTGGGTAAAATCTAATGGGTCACCAACTGATGGGCAATTTAATTTGCCCAACAACATAGTAAATGGATTGCCCAACATCAGTTGGGCAAATTTTAACCAAAAATTGTGTGGACAGTATGTTGCCCAGTGTTGGTTAAAAATTGGGCATTTTTTTGCCCAACTTTTTTTAGAGTGTAGTCAACGGGTTAACCCTATTATGACGGTTAGAAGTCCACGACTTACCCTGACTGCCGCAAATCGCGCCACGATGGGCCTATTTAACGACCATTTTTTATTTTTTTCATGTGTCACTTTCGACATTGAATATCTGAAAATCGGACAATCTTTTGCAAGATTACGTGAAATCTTGTAGTCGCATGTATATGCAAGGCCAAGTTGAACAAAAATCAAAATTACGCATATGTTTGACTAAAAAAAAAAAAAATGCTAATTGCTCTTAAACACTGTCAGTTGTACGTTCTAGGCATTTTTTTAAATTTTTTTATTACTGGTATCTTGAATTTGTTACGAATATTTCTGGCAAAGGAAAAATAAATGAAAACACATTAAAAAATAGGAAATTAAAGAAATTTAAAGATATCAAACAGCCCATTTAGGATGATCCGGATAGGGTAAAGTCTTTAGAGGTCAGTGGCGGATCTACATAGGGGGGAAACCAGCCCGTGCCTCCCTCCATCCCCTTTGAAACCCAACTGGTATACTTTAGTACACCATACAAAATTTTGCCCCCTTTACTGAGTACTTTTACGGCACTGTGCCCCCTCTTTCAGAAAATCCTGGATCCGCCCCTGCTAGAGGTAGTCCCCGCACCATCCTCATTCTGTTGGAAGTTGAACTAGTTTTGTCCAATATTAACCCACGTTCCAGGTTCCCCCGTCTCTCCTTTGTTATAATTCAACAATAAAACTTATTTCCCCCCCCCCTTTCATTTGGGGTCTAGTTTTCCTCCAACTTCTCACACGAGCACACACACACACACACACACACACACACAAAACGTTATCACATTCCCCCTGCCCCCCCCCCCTGGATTTGCGCCCAATGCTTTTCAAACTGTTTAAAGCTTTCGGTTTATCACAACGTTATGACTGTGTGTGCGCCCGTGTGAGTGTGGGTGTTTAAAAATACTTACGAGGCACGTTATAAATTACTGTGAGATAGGATTTTGAAGAAAAATGGCAGACCTTTATCATGTTCACGGGCCCATGTTAGAGTGTTTGCAGGAACGTATCTAGCCAGAATACGTGACAGAGCTTATGATCCCAGATGAGTAGTTTCTGAAGAAATTCGTGTACACGCACGCTAGGTTTACAATTAATCACACAATAGTAAAATGGCAAAATGGCAAAGGGATGGAAAGCCCCCATCCAAGATCATACCTTCCCGATCCCCCTTTCAAGTCTGTTTTATTTATTTATTTTTCTTATTTATTTTTTAATTTTTTTGTCTCCCCGCACTATATCCTGACATTTTTCTTTTGAATTCGGGTTTAGAAAAAAAAGATCTAAGGACCTATGTCATTTATTCTATCTATGCCCCCATTTCCTCATTCATTCAAATGTCATATCAAGCCTCATTCTTCTTTATTCTAAATCTAAAATATCAACCACAATAAGACTCCAAACAACTTTTGAACAAGTCTAATATGCACGTTCACAAGGCTCATTAGCATTTTTTTTTCAGGAACATAGGCATTCATCCATGACGTATTTTGGTCAGACGCAGTTTATCAGCAGATATACTTTAGAACACCAACAAACATGTGAGCGCTAGAACGATGGAAGGTATGCTGGTTTCTTAAAGCTTATGAGTTTCTGGTTGTACGACACATGCTCTGGCAACCATCGCTCCAGGGTCATTTCCTGCACTAATTATTTA
Organism: Heliocidaris tuberculata; assembly: GCA_025618425.1. Classification (NCBI taxonomy): domain Eukaryota; kingdom Metazoa; phylum Echinodermata; class Echinoidea; order Camarodonta; family Echinometridae; genus Heliocidaris; species Heliocidaris tuberculata. The sequence continues at coordinate 7,175,712 of CM046843.1, forward strand.
GCTTAAATTCTGAACCAAACAAAACGCATAACCTCAAACAAAATTTTAAACCTAACTGCATCCCTAAACCTAACCCTAATAAGATAAAACATAATTATTGCCAAAGGGAAAACATTAAAGAAGCCAGTGTTCTCAAATACCTGATAGTATACATGGGGATCGCCAAGATCCAAATCAACTTGTGTTCCGAAGACTGCTAAGGCTGGAGTCCCGTAACGTTGGTCTCTCCAAGTGAATAAGGATGGATTGATGTATTGAAGAATCGAGTAAAAGGGCGAGGTATGCGAAAATTGTACCATTCCAGACGAGGTAAACTGCGATATCAACGACATTGTAAGTTTTCTTCTTAACGAAACTTTATACATGTATATAGAATTTCATTAAGTTCAATCAATAACTTTATTAAAACATTATGAGATAAAGAAATACCATGAAGATAAAAAATTAATATTTTTGACATTAAATGTTATGTATTGCTTTCATATTTCGTTTAAATAAAAATATATATGAAGTTATATGTATACTAATGTGTGTTATATGTGTATAAATACATTTTTTTTTATCACCAACATGCAAATGCATATTTTCCTATCAACCTGAATATAAATGTAGAAAATCACAATTAAGAATGAATATGTTTGTAATGCAGGGGCGGCGCTACGGGGGGGGGGGGGGGGCAGAGGGGGCGACCGCCCCCCTATGTTTTTTCAAGTAGTGAAAAAAAAAGAAGAAAAAAGAAGAAAAGGAGGAAGAAAAGGGAAGAAAAGGGAAGAAAGAAGAAAGAGGAGTATTAAAAAGAGAGGTCTTAAACATATAAGTCTATATTACCCCTGTTATTTAATGGAGAAAAAATATGACGTCATCTTTAGGTCGTCTTTCCCCTCCTATCAAAATACCCTGGCGCCGCCCCTGTTGTAATGAGATGGGGACGGGGGGGGGGGGAATGGTTTTTCCGAAGGTTCATAATTCCCAAGCAAAAATTCCCATACCAGGGGTTCATAAATCAGAAAATTAAACAAGTTTCATAATTCCGAAAATTCTTAGGATTCATTAAGAAGGTTTGTAATTTCACAAATGAAATAAGGTTCATACTTCCGAGGTTGAAATAGGGCTCGTAATTCCGAAAATAAGAAAAAAAAGGTTCATAATTCCGAAGGTTCGTAATTCCGAAAATGATACATGGGTCTATCGCATTTTCGGAAAAATGGTCCTTCGGAATGATGAACCATTTTTCACTTTCGGAATTATGAACCCATTTTCATTTTCGGAATTAAAAACCCTATTTCATTTTCGGAATTACGAACCCTATTTCATTTTTGGAATTACGAACCCTATTTCATTTTCGGAAGTATGTTTGCACAAACTGTAGGAAACGATCCCCAGTTTTACTTGAATAATTCAGTTCCTTAACGTGACTTCAATATGTATCATTTGGTCACGGTATTTTCTCGTGTTTTGAAAAGACACATGTGGGCAAGTGAAAAAGAAAGTACTTCAGGGGGATTGAAATTACAGTTTGTCTTTTTTTCTAATTAAGGCACGGTACACTTAAAATATATGCTTATGTTGAATGAATCAAACTGCATCGAATTTGGTATTAATAATATCACCGATTTTATTTATTTTTTTCTAAATTTAATTTAATTTTTTTGTTTTTGTTTTGTTTTTTAAACATCTATCAAGTACTCTTTTCAGTTCTGTTTCAGTTATCTTCCTTACCATGAAATACTGGATAATATATTTTTTCTGGTATGACTTTGTTTTGAATCATTAAATCTGTATTAAGTTATTTCATGGTGATAATTTTTTTAATTTTTACAAAATTTACGCTGATAAGTTTAACCTGTATATTATCCATCAATGCACGTATTTGGTTGTGCATTCATGGCACGATAGGCATTCAATTTATGGCCGGTTGTCAGTCGAGTGAAATGACGGAAGTTCCTTCAGATTTTTTTCTCTGTTATTATTTTTTTTTTTCTGGAAAGTCATGCCTTTTCTTTACCCAAATACCTGAAATTCACAACAATATATTTTCATTTTTTCATGTCTATAGTTCAGACACATAATCGAATATTGGCATATTTTCTGATCGACGGGAAATATCACATTGGCGATCGTCGCATCGTAAATGTGAAACAACTGGTATGTGAGAGAATTCGTCATATGAACATTAAATTGGTATGTATTAAAAAATGATTACAGACATCAAGTTGTAAAACTCGGTTTTGATGATTTGCCATTTAATGTCGTCGGGGATGTCTGAACCATTATAGACATAGGAACTGATTGAGCTAATTGCCTGTTTGGATGTGTCAGCATTATCATTACTGCACTCAGTTTTACTCCAGGAAAATTCATATTCGTATATGGTGTACAAATACTGACCTAAGTGATGTTGAAAACAGTTGGACATCTTTAGAAGCAGAGCTAGTATATTACATGTCCTGAAACTTATATAACTTAATCACGATTGGGTCGTTCAATAATATTAAATTCATAAGGCATCATCTATAAAAAGTATGTTTATAACACACACACACACACACACACATCGTTACAGTCCACAGAATATTACTAACTGTTATGCGTCTATAAAACTCTCCATATCCGATTGGAAACCCAGTATCCATATACAACGTCCACCAAGTAAACGAGCTGATGTCCAACCGGAAGTAGAACCCGTAAAATAGGAAGATAAAGGAGTATCTTGTAGACACGATATCTTGGTCTCCGACGTCAGGTCCATAAGGGCTGTATATGATTTCTAACGGAACACAGATATATAAAATAATAAAGATTTAAGGCTCTTATAAATAAATGACAAACACAATTCGGCGTGTGTATATATATATAATACATAAATATATATATATATTTATAAAATGTGTGTTGGTATAATATAAATTATTTACAATGATTTCCAAGCAATACATATCTCAAACCCCTTATTATCTAGAAAAAGAGGCGCACCCCCCCCCCCCCCAACACCACACACACACACACACACACAAACACAAACACAAGGAGAAGACAAAATAACAAAGATAAAAAAGCTACGCTAAAGCATTACAAAATGGTTAAAACGGCAAGAAAAAAACAAACAAACAAAAAAAATTCCAGAAGAAAGGTCTTTTGAGTTTTTGCATTTCTCAAAACATCCTTTAGGATGTCATTTTATGTCAGACAGCAATGTAGGAGTGTTTGTCACATATTTCCAAAAGGTAAAAACAATTGTAATGCGTATTGTAAAACAAATTGAAAATCAATGGCCGCTTCAAATACCTTTACTATGTAAAATGTGCACATACAGGATTTAGATTTGCTTTGTAAATATATGAATACCTTGAAATAAAACTGATATACATGCTTACCAAAACACTGATAACCATTTCCACTCCAACCTCCAGGGCACGTACAGGAGTAGCTACCTGGGACATTGCTACACATGGCATTCGAAGGCCGATGGCAATAGTGGGTATTTTCCAAGCATTCGTCAATATCTAATTGAAATGTTGAAATATGTGATCCATGAGTTCATTATTGTTATCTATGGTAGAAAATGATTTGCACAGTAAAAGGATATTTTTTTTTTAATAAGTTCAAACACATGTATGCCTATAGTACCGAAAACAAACAAATTCTTGATGAAATGGGTAAAATGCACACCAAACAAAATGGCAAGGAAATGACGAATAATGGAATGACTCTTGGGTGAAATCAGATGTTTCGATAAGTTTCATGACGTACCCCCCCCCCCTCCCAAGAAAAAAAAGGGGGGGGGGGGTAGTCACCTACAATATAAAAGCCTACCGCGAAACATAAGGGCTACATTTCGAACGATTACATTGCCAATGCTGCTTAATCACTATTGTATTTAAAACAGGCAACGGGCAGCCCCAAACGTAGAACTAGCCCAAACAAAGATCGAAAAGAAAAGCATTTTATTTCAAATTAATTGAAGGGGGACAAAATTTGAAAGTCGATAGTCATCAAACTTCTGTTACAATTAGGGAAATCATGACACCCCCCCCCCCACCCTCCCCAAACTATTGTTCAAGTTGAAGTAGACAGTGATGCTACTATGGCTACTGAGTGAAAAAAAAAGAAAGATATTGGACCTTAATCAATGAGGTACTACTGGGATTCGCCGACCATGTATACTATTTAGGCCCTGCGAATTAGCCCGCAGCACAAGGGCCAACTCGCAGTCGGCGAAAATCATGGCCGAGTTTTCCAAGAGAGCAGAATCTATCCCAAATACTTGAGTCATTTTTTCCATGCAATACGTCTTTTAAAACAAACGAATTCAAGATTATTTGATGGAAATAATTCATGTAAAATAGTAACACCATTGTTCAAGTTACAGTACAGAGTGATGTTATGGAGTGAAGAAAAGACAAAAAACAATACTTAAAATAAACATATAAGGTAAATTCGTACGGAATAATGAGTGGACACTGTTGTCTTTTATCCAGGAGCTAAATCGATCGCAAATACCTATTTAAATACGTCTTTTGAGACACCCACCTCCAAGATCATTTGATGGAAGTATGTAAAATAGTAAACAGGTAATGTTGGCAGTTTTATGAGATTAAACTTTATTAAACATCAAACGTATGGCTATAGTCCGGTGTGCTGTTTGCACTTCAACTCATGAAACCTGTATGCCGTTCTATGCCGAGTCTGCCTTAGTGCCGGGTCAGCACGAACCCGAATTTAGAAAAATACTCTTTCTTTTAAATCCCCGCATCGACCTTATAGTATTGCTAGTGAGAGCAGTTAACTTAGTTTTGTTATACATTTACCTTCACACCTTCCATCTTGCTGAAGGAGAAAGCCTTGGTTGCAAAGGCAGTAGAAAGACCCTCTTGTGTTAATACATATGTGTTCACACGGTTCGAGCTCTAGACATTCGTTGATATCTGTAACGAAATTTCAAGATAAAAGAAATATTTCTCACAGTTCAACAGTTGTAAATTTGCGGGTTTAAGCAGGTGAAACAAAATTTTTAAACTTTATTGTTGAAATATACACCATGAAATTCAGAAACGAGTAGGTCCAGGGTGAACGAGAATCTGAAACAGTTTTTAAAAATGATGATTTATAATAATAATATTAATAGTAATAATAATAATAATAATAATAATAATAATAATAATAATAATAATAATAATAATAATAATAATGGATATTTATATAGCGCTCATATCCACCACGAGTGGTGCTCAAGGCGCTCCAATATTACCCCGGCTCTAGCTAGGCAACCGATTTCGGCGCTCACAGCATTCAAGGAATTCATTCCTGCCGGTATCCATTTAACACCTGGGTGTAGAGTGGCAAATGTAGATTAATGTCTTGCCAAAGGACAGTAGTGCCGGGGTTCGAACCCACGACCTTCCCATCTCCAGTCAAGTGTTTAAACCACTCGACTGCGACACCTCTACATGTTCATTCCGGTTATTTGCATATTCGATTTCATTTTCTAAAATGAGATATTTTGCAACTGTATTGCTATTGGTAGTCAATCTATGTATACGGTGGTTTGCAAATGTACTGATCTGATTGTACTATCACACAAGATTTAATTTTAAAAAGTCGGCTTTCACACACACAAAAAAAACAGTGTTTAAACGTAAGATTTATACAAATAACCGGAATGAACATGTTGTTGGACTTCAACATTTAGTAGTTTCAGGCACTCTGACACTCAGCAGCGTATCTAGGTATTGTGGCGTCCGGGGCATACAATAAAATTGCACCCCCCCCCCCCTCCCCACACACAAACTTATCAACCGACAAGTACAAACCATATATTTCCCGCTTTAAATTATGAAAGCACACGACCATATAAACATGATTTCAAGTTTGATGAAAAACAAGCGAAGGAGCACATCGGCTGAGCGGTATACATTTTTGAATTTTCACCTAAAAAAAAAAAAAAAAAAAAAAATCTTATGTATTTTACCCTTAGAACAAGATCGGAAAAGAGCACAACAACCGAGATATGAATCTTCTTTCAAATATTGAACACTGTAAAGCGCTATTTTAATAAATTATTTCTATATTCGGAACGCATAATTAACCCCCCCCCCCCAAAAAAAAAACAAAACAAAACAAAACAAAACAAAACAAAACAAAACAAAAAATCGAGAAATTTACAGGGTAAACGGAAGTTGGGAATATTTTTTCGAACTTTAAAAAAAATGCTATCTTTATTCTATATTTTGGCCCAGAATGTAACAAGACCCTGATAGAACGTATAATTATGCTCTCAAGATAAAACAAAAGGGAGTTAGAGGATTTCGAATTTCCAACACTTAAACAACGAAATGTATAAACTAAATCCTATATTGGGGGTGCGAAATTACGAGATCCTAAAGAAATATGTGCGAGGGAGCAAGACGACCGAGCTTTAGTTAGAAAATTTAGCATTTTGAACATCTTTAAAAACGCTACTTCGTATGCAGTTTACACTGGATATGGGGCGCATAATCAGGACATAATTGTTATTTCTTTTATCCCCTTTCTCTCTCTATTTTAAAGCGGGATTATTTTGCGCTCCCTCAGTGCCACCCGGAGTACGCCCCCCCCCCCTTTAGATACATCGCTGCTGACACTCCAAAGAGTTAGGCCTACAGTTCCCATTGGAAAGTAAAAAAGGATTCAGGTAATTAAACATAACTAAAAGTCTTACTTCGTTCCTCAAGCGATATTGCCATATAGGAGAATTAAATATCCCTTTTTTTTTTCTTCAGAACTTGGTTTTATGGATGATATATTTTAAAGTTATTTGGTAACTTTGTAGAGGCTTGATAAAATCTGAGCTACCTGGCCTTACATGCTGTCAGTGTATTTAATATGGTGTAAAAAATGAAGCCCAGGAAAAAAAAAAAACACTTCAATATCACGTCCTTCAAAAAGTAAACATATTAGTAAAACACCTTAGTAAAATACATATTCTCCAAAAGAAATCAATGAGAATTATTCCAAAATCAAACATGAACTCAAGTAGTGGCCCTTTATTCAAAAAACTAAATATTTTGCCCATACAAAAAATGACTGTTCTTAACTCATTAATATTTATGTATCTAATTAAGAATAAGATGTTTCCTGAAAAATATTGCAATATATTTGTTCAGAATTTCAATGTTCATTCCTATTCAACTCGCCAGACTAAACATTTTCATCTTCCCAAATTACGTTTAACCTCTTCATTACACTCTCTTTCTTACAATGGTATCAAATATTGGAACAATTTAAATAATTCAATTCAAGAAAGTACTACCTTATCTAGATTCAAAAAAAATTGTAAAACCCAGTTATTACAGGAATAGGTTTTTGGTATGTTTGAGTGAATGTCTGAGGGTGATGATGATGTGTGTGTTTGTGTGTGTGTGTATCTTAATTGTGTGAATATGTGATTCTGTTTATGTATGTATTATATTTGTTACTGTATTTTTTTTCATTACTTCACTTTGTATTTTTATTTAACAATTTACTTGTTTAATGTAAAAGGGCCAACCTCAACAAGCTCTGGCTTCAATTTGGTCCTTACAATAATACTTTGTATTTTATCTTGTTTGCTTTGTATTTTGATATTGGTAAAATAAATGAACTGAACTGAACTGAACTGAAGTGACCGGAAATGCCAGACTCATTTTCCCCAATAGACTCAGTGTAAGACTAAAGTGTATGGCCATACGCTTTCGTAAACTGGAGTATTCAGTCATAGATGTCTTAATAATAGTACTATAATTATATTTGAAAACCTTTCTATGCCTGGCTATTTATTCGTCTGAACATCAGTATACAAGACAGATATCAAAATTCAACAATTTATTAAATCAAGCCTCCACAAAGTTACCGAATCCCGTTAATCAAACCTTTCATACAAAGCTTGGAAGCAGAGAGTAAGCATCCGATTTTCATTTGCATTTGTTTCTACATAAAGTGATCGAATGTCACACAAAGATTAATATACTTATTATCAATACAATTTGTAATGGTTGAAAGGTGATCGCTTTATGTTGCCAAAGAGTACTCATTTTCACTTTCTATAGTACACTGAGGATAATTTTGTTTAATGATAAATCGGCTTACAAGCAAGGTATGTATTTGACAATACACTGATTTTACGCAATGAATGTTAATTCATGCAAATGATCGATAATACCGCAAATGAAACCTCACCAATTTCATCTGCTGCCTCGGTGAAATATAGCGCACTTGAGAAAAAGTTTGACAATGTCGATACATGTATCTTGTTAACCTCCTGAACAGGAAACTGTATAGTGTTACATTTACACTTAGTTTGACTCCTATTGGTTATTTTCAAAATAATTTTACCGCGACAAATTTCATAACTTGCGTTATAAAGTGTGGGGTTTTATTTTCTAAAGGAGCTCTTTGCTCATTTTTACATTGGTTTCTCCACACAAAACAGCCATCCCCCCCCCCTCCCCCAGAAAAAAAAAATACTACTACTACTACTAATAATGTAACTCTGGAAACCTTAACATTTACTTACCAGTGCATGTCGGTACGAGGGATTGTTCTACCATTAGGTCTTCAAATTTATTTGCGTTTAACAGGTTTCCATCGTTGCAGTAAACGGGCTCCATTCTAAATCCAGCAGTGCAGTAACATTGTAAACGGTTTCCATGATCATGAAACCTCCGCTCACAAATCACTGGGGATCTTGGATCTCTAGGAAACCAACTGCACCCGGCTACATAAGAGGGACGTAATAAGAAACAACGTAACAAAATGCTTTTCTTTTCTAATATCATGTATGGTATTCTCTTCTTGTAGAAATTAGGGGAAACAAAAGACCTTATTTTATTTTATATCTTCAGTTTCATGATGATTAGGCATATTACTTAAATTAAAAAAATATTCTTCTTTAGAAGCAGCAATATACAGGGGTGATAAAATTCTCACCTTTCTTTACATTACATGTTTCTCCCTTGTGGCTGTCTGGGCACGTGCAGTTAAAACCACCTCCTACTATGTTCTGACAGGTTCCTCCATTGTGGCAAGGGTAGCATGCACACTCGTCATCTAATAATAAAAAACAAGTACCGAATGAAATATATACAGTGTGGGCGCGTAAAATGTAAAATGTGAAAAATAAGCCCCCTTTCAAGATTATGCTTTGCGTACAGGCTTATTTCTAAAGGTTTATTAACTGGCATTCTAGGCACATTTCAGATAACCGGCTGACCTGGGCCAATTTATTCATAAAACTTCACTAAGCTTGTTACAAACTATTATGCGACTAAAATCCAGAGTGGTAAAATAACTCAGCTTGTTACGAACTTGGCAATGTGTGTCTGCTGGTGTTGAGGTGGGTAGTATAGAAAACGAATGTAGAGTGCAGAGTATATTCTTCGTACAGCAAAAGAGCCTTTTATGTGACGTCGAGAACAAAACTGTTTTTCATAAAAACTTACTGAGAACCATGGCAACGAGTATTAAGTTAGGAAGAATTAAGTTGCCAAATATAGAATGCAGTTATGTGTTTGAGGATAAAATGGGCATTGGTAGAAAGATAGGAATGCGTAGACAATGCTCTGTCAGATTTCCAAAGGATCTTTCCCCAGGAGCTTTACAATGCTTTATCTGCCGAAATGTACACAGCCACTGATGAATACCTGTTACTTCAATGAATGTGAAGGGTTTTATAAACTATTTGATAATCAGTTATAGGCTCAATATTCCCCATTTTCCTTCCTTGTGTATGCTTTCTCTTTTTCTTCCATTCTATCCCTTTTTCACTTTATTTGCTTTTTCCTATTTTCTCCTTAGAATCTGTTTCTTTTATATCTATTCTTCTCAGTTTCCTTGTTTCCTCTTTTTTTCTCTCTTTTTTCATTTTATCTTTCTTTTTCATTTTTTTCTCTCGTTTTTCTTTCCTCGTCAAGTGGAGTTAGAATGTTCTTTTTTTTTGGAATAAAAATTTTAATTTCGTTGCCACGTAAAGTACATGTAGATATAGCTCACAACAACAACAACAAAAATGAATAGCGTTGGCTAGCTTATCTTTATCCAAAATTAATTATCCATTTCACGTGGCATACTCTTGGTACACAAGTAACAATAATCGTAAACCTTATTCCATTCATACTATTTGTCAAATTCTACATCGATGCTACAGAATTTTGTCATACGATTACACTGAAAGTGAGACTTTTTTTTACATTCCAGAAAAAAAAAAGTTCAAATGACATCCATATACGACAACTTTGCCAATCGTCTTAATTTCCCGTTTAGGTGAACCCTTTTCCTATTTTTATTTGTGTGTAATTTTTTTGCAGTATTGGCTAATATAATCCAAGTATCATTTACTGGTTACCTTGGTAAACCTGAACGAGAAACGTGCATGGCGCTGCGATGTTGTTGGAGCCATCTCTGAATACGTAAGTTACCTCAGTTATGTTTAACTGAAACGTATCTCCTCGGAAATGAGTTTGGTTAACAAGAAAGACTGAACCACTGTCATCAACTGCAGTAGGTTCATCAAAATACACCCGTGTAGACGTTGCACCCCATACAACTATCTCGAAATGATGTGCTGGGCAGTCCACAACAGGTGGAGTAGAGTCACCTGAGAAAAGAAAAAAAATACCAAGAGGTAAAAAGTAAATGCACATAATGAAATACATTCATCCGTAGTTAACTTTATTATTCAAGCGAATGTTAAAGGTAACAGATAGTTTTGGGAAGCTCTCTAAAACTTTTCGTGAGATTTCTTTGATTTTAGCAGGGCACTAACATAACTAAGATGCTGTGAAGTTTTTTCCTCAAGTGAAATATTTATCGAATGAGAGGTGAAAAGTAATGAAAATCCCTGGCCCAAAAAAGAGGGGATGTAAATTCAAACAACGGCCACACACATTACGCACATGGGGATTGTTGTGTGTTATAGAATACGCTACATACAGAGCGAAGCACTGGGTTTATTGTGCGGGGAACCTTCGGGTGGATATGGTCTTAGCGTGAGGCAGTGAAAAGCCGTTACCAAGCGTTTCTTACAGATATTGACACTAAAAATTGTTCGAAATCGTGAATGGAATGTTAAATAATCTCGTACATGTGTCTTATGATAAAAGGAGAATAGTATGTGACTATGTTAGATAAGTTTCCTGCCAGTATTTTTTTGCTACCAAGACTGTCTGGGAGCTTTAACATTTTACAGACAAGGCGACTTCTTTTCTTTTAATAAATTAAAAAGAATATGCATGTATGAAGATTTTGCAAATCATATGTAAAGAAACTTAAGACACATGGATCAAATGTAGGTTTCCGTTGGTTCCAATATTATGTTTAAGTATTATACATGTATATCGTCTAATAATAATGATAATAATAATGATAATAATAATAATAATAACAATAATAATAATGATAATAATAATAATAATAATAATAATAATAATAATAGTAATGATGATGAATGTTTTTTGCTAAGATGATGCATGGAATTCATTTCGTTCACCTACATTTGGTCTTTATTTTGTACACGTATCTAATAGCATACTATTAAGATACAATCCAGCAATTTAACTTGCATTTTAAGATATTGGGGCTTGAATAAGGTATTTCTTTTTTTCACACTGCATGTTTTGTTATTCGTGATTTTTTTCAAAATTAACTTTTAATTTGTTTAACAATTATTCCTCCCCCCCTCTCTCTCTCTCTCTCTTTTTTTTTTTTGGGGGGGGGGGCTTGAAATACTTTCTGGAAAAACACAACAAAGAAAAACATGACCAACCAATTATCACTTTCGCACATATTTTTTCCCTTTTGCATCAGCCTGTAAAAAAACAAAAACAAAAATAATCAAACCTGAAGTTGTCGCTGGTCTAGTAGTACTAGCAGGAGTACTTGATGGTACCGTAGTAGTAGCTGGAGTAGTTGATGGTAATGTAGTAGTAGGAGATGAGAAAGAAAGAGGAATGAAGAAAGCAAAAGAAAAATATAAGAAAATGAAGACAAGAAAAAACAATTAAAACTAGAATATCACTAAAGGTGATTAATACCCCCGCCCCAATGTGTCTACCAAATTTCCTGAGCATTGCTCCAAAAATGAGGAAGTGGTTTGATCTGCAATATTTTCCCGTTTTATTGCCATATGTCGTTACCATGGCAACGCGGTTTCCGACACATTCAAAAATATGTCTTGCACATCTTCATCCCAAGACCAATGTGTGTGGCGAACTTCAAGAGCATTGCTCCAAAAATGAGGAAGTAGTTCGATGTCCAAGATTTCAAACTGATTTATTGCCATAATATGCCATTACCATGGCAACGCAGTACCGACACATTCAAAAAATATGTCTTGCACATCTCCATCCCAAGACAAATGCGTGTGCCAAATTCCATGAGCATTGCTCCAAAAATGAGGAAGTAGTTCGATGCGCAAGATTTCAAACTGATTTATTGCCATAGAAGTAGTAGTAGTAGTAGTAGAAGTAGTAGTATTAGTAGTGGTAGTAATAGTAGTAGAAGTAGTAGTAGTAGTAGTAGTAGTAGTAATAGTAGTAGAAGTAGTAGAAGTAGTAGTAGTAGTAGTAGTAGTGGTGGTAGTGGTGGTAGTAGTATGGCAACGCAGTTTCCGACACATTCAAAAAATATGTCTTGCACATCTTCATCCCAAGACCAATGTGTGTGGCGAACTTCAAGAGCATTGCTCCAAAAAAAAGGAAGTAATTCGATGTGCAAGATTTCAAACTGATTTATTGCCATAATATGCCATTACCATGGCAACGCAGTACCGACACATTCAAAAAATATGTCTTGCACATCTCCATCCCAAGACAAATGCGTGTGCCAAATTCCATGAGCATTGCTCCAAAAATGAGGAAGTAGTTCGATGCGCAAGATTTCAAACTGATTTATTGCCATAATATGCTGTTACAATGGCAACGCAGTTTCCGACACATTCAAAAAATATGTCTTGCACATCTCCATCCAAAGACAAATGTGTGTGCCAAATTTCATGAGCATTGCTCGAAAAATGAGGAAGTAGTTCGTTGCGCAAGATTTCAACCTGATTTATTGCCATAATATGCCGTTATAATGGTAATGCAGTTTCCGACACATTCAAGAAATATGTCTTGCACATCTTCATCCCAAGACCAATGTGTGTGGCGAACTTCAAGAGCATTGCTCGAAAAATGAGGAAGTAGTTCGTTGCGCAAGATTTCAACCTGATTTATTGCCATAATATGCCGTTATAATGGTAATGCAGTTTCCGACACATTCAAGAAATATGTCTTGCACATCTTCATCCCAAGACCAATGTGTGTGGCGAACTTCAAGAGCATTGCTCCAAAAAAAAGGAAGTAATTCGATGTGCAAGATTTCAAACTGATTTATTGCCATAATATGCCATTACCATGGCAACGCAGTACCGACACATTCAAAAAATATGTCTTGCACATCTCCATCCCAAGACAAATGCGTGTGCCAAATTCCATGAGCATTGCTCCAAAAATGAGGAAGTAGTTCGATGCGCAAGATTTCAAACTGATTTATTGCCATAATATGCTGTTACAATGGCAACGCAGTTTCCGACACATTCAAAAAATATGTCTTGCACATCTCCATCCCAAGACCAATGTGTGTGGCGAACTTCAAGAGCATTGCTCCAAAAATGAGGAAGTAGTTCGATGTGCAAGATTTCAAACTGATTTATTGCCATAATATGCCATTACCATGGCAACGCAGTACCGACACATTCAAAAAATATGTCTTGCACATCTCCATCCCAAGACAAATGCGTGTGCCAAATTCCATGAGCATTGCTCCAAAAATGAGGAAGTAGTTCGATGCGCAAGATTTCAAACTGATTTATTGCCATAGAAGTAGTAGTAGTAGTAGTAGAAGTAGTAGTATTAGTAGTGGTAGTAATAGTAGTAGAAGTAGTAGTAGTAGTAGTAGTAGTAGTAATAGTAGTAGAAGTAGTAGAAGTAGTAGTAGTAGTAGTAGTAGTGGTGGTAGTGGTGGTAGTAGTATGGCAACGCAGTTTCCGACACATTCAAAAAATATGTCTTGCACATCTTCATCCCAAGACCAATGTGTGTGGCGAACTTCAAGAGCATTGCTCCAAAAAAAAGGAAGTAATTCGATGTGCAAGATTTCAAACTGATTTATTGCCATAATATGCCATTACCATGGCAACGCAGTACCGACACATTCAAAAAATATGTCTTGCACATCTCCATCCCAAGACAAATGCGTGTGCCAAATTCCATGAGCATTGCTCCAAAAATGAGGAAGTAGTTCGATGCGCAAGATTTCAAACTGATTTATTGCCATAATATGCTGTTACAATGGCAACGCAGTTTCCGACACATTCAAAAAATATGTCTTGCACATCTCCATCCAAAGACAAATGTGTGTGCCAAATTTCATGAGCATTGCTCGAAAAATGAGGAAGTAGTTCGTTGCGCAAGATTTCAACCTGATTTATTGCCATAATATGCCGTTATAATGGTAATGCAGTTTCCGACACATTCAAGAAATATGTCTTGCACATCTTCATCCCAAGACCAATGTGTGTGGCGAACTTCAAGAGCATTGCTCGAAAAATGAGGAAGTAGTTCGTTGCGCAAGATTTCAACCTGATTTATTGCCATAATATGCCGTTATAATGGTAATGCAGTTTCCGACACATTCAAGAAATATGTCTTGCACATCTTCATCCCAAGACCAATGTGTGTGGCGAACTTCAAGAGCATTGCTCGAAAAATGAGGAAGTAGTTCGATGCGCAAGATTTGCAACGGACCGACCGACCGACCGTCCGAATGACCGCCCGCCCGCCCACCCGCCCGACCGTACGCTGATTCTTATAAATTATACCCCCTTCAAACTTCGTTTAGCTGGGGTGTAAAAATATAATTAATAAGAAAAGGGAGATACAAAGAAAAACAAAAGAAAAGAAGGAAAACTAAAAAGGTAATAAAATAAAGTGAAAGTGCCGTGTTTGAGCCCTGAAGTTCTCTTTTTTTTAGAGCGCTGCATGCTGTCGATGTATATTTGCTCCTTTGGAACATGCATTGCTTAACTGCTTCTCAGCTTTTTCCCTTTTGGATAAAAATACGTCAGCGAATGGCAGCAATTGCAAACAATTAGGTGTAAGGAGAAAGAATGAAGCCTCCACGAGGGTGAAGAGTCAATGCATCGGGCAGTATCTATACAATGAATAGTAAAGACCTCGAGCAAATGCTTTATCGAACCTTTCGCTTCCAGCTTCCAAAAAAAAATGGGCCGAATAAGAAAACAAGCATTTATTTCCGCTTTAAGTAAAATGTTATATGCTGCTCCTGGGTTCTTGCTATGACAAGCGTACGGGGTGGCAGCTGGTATTGTTTGACAGTTTACTTAGGTACTTTATAAACTCCAGCATCAGCTCAAAAATGCCTCGAGGTAAATATCACAAAAGCGGTAAGTGCGCTGAGGTGTAAGCAGAGTAAAACTTAACAGTTTTTTTTTTTTTTTTTTTTTTTTTTTGCTGCAGAGAGCAATTCGCCTTACTGCCATTAAGTGTGATTAAACAGCTTTATGGCTGATTAAATTCACCTTTCTCAATTTCTTAATGATAGGAGAGAATCATCAACTATTCAATATCAAAATATATCAATCTATTAGCTTTAAAGAAAAGCGGTGAGGACATTTCAAGATGCAAATTTATCCGACGAAAGTACGAGCTCAAGCTAGCAGAAGACGACCTTGCAAAATACCAAGCAAAAGCTTGATGATAAAAGAAAACTTCAGATTGTTAAAATAGGAATTCACTAATCTGTCAAATCCTTTTGTGTAGTAAAAAACTCTTTCCTTTCGATGCTGAGTAAAATATGAACAGGAATAGGAATGTATTGCAAATCTGACGGAAGATACTAATAGCAAGAAAGCAAAAATTTGCTTCTCCTTGCTGGCAATTACTTGGTTAGAATATCTGAAGATGAATGCAAAAGTTAAAAAGAAAAATGTAATTGTTTCTGTTGATATGACCTTTCATGATGATTATGCAAGATGCTTCTCTTTTTCCTGGTGTTATGTGCTAAAGTTGAGCAAGATCAAGGCTATAAATGCGATACTTATGCAGGGTACTCACTGAAATCGGTCCAAGTAGGTCATTTTTAGGTTTTCGATAGACAAGACTAGAGGGATGAGTCTTTCACATCAAACCATAAGTTTACAAGTTGGACTAAGCAGTGTAGTAAATTGACGCAAAAGCCTTATAACGGTTTGGCCAGAGGGAAGAAAAACAAAGAAATACATGAAGAAATTTTTAAAAGATAGAGTGAAGAAAAACAAAGCAATACACAAGGAAAAGACAGAGAGAAAAAACAAAGGAAGACATAAATATATTAAAAGAAGATAGAGAGAAGAAAAACAAAAAAATACATAAAGAACAAAAAAGAAGACAGAGGGAAGAAAAACAAAGAAATGCATAAGGAAAAAGGAAGACAATGACGACTGTCATTGCATCTATCAGGCGTTCTTTTCAGCTGCTTGCAAAAAAAGATGAATTATGCTTTTGATTGATTTATAGCAAAACGCCATGGTAAAATAACATTCGGCCAGGATAGATTGATCAAGTATAAATTTGTCTTTAAGAGTATCGTATTTTGCAGCCGTCCCTGTGAATTTAAAGATTGAGAACGCATCATGGAATCGTTCATGCCTTCTCCATTCATAGTGTTTGCGTGCAAATTCTCTTGCACAGTGGAGCGCAGAGAGTGATCTCCCAGTAATCGATTAACTATTTTGATGTCAATTTATCATGGGTTTGCGTTATGACGGTTTTGCGTTAATTTACTACACTGCTAAGCCGGATCTAACAGGGTTGTATAGGTTCAATGGGGCTTCCTTGAGCCATTTGCATAAATTTACATGAATTGCATAAATCCCAAAGTAATTGCTGTTAGACAAATTTAGCAGTACAATACAACTTACTTTGTAAACGGATCTACGTACTAACTGCATTTGCACGCTGATACCCAACGCGTAATGATCCTGTGATACGACCAAGATACGACCAGAGGTTACACTGCACATGAACTACGCGTCTGATTGTGATGTATTTTACCTCTACTTCATAGACGCTTTGCGGGGCGTAGAATCCATTTTCAACGTTGTTTTTTGTTATTGCAATCTTAGGCCACCTTCGAGTACTAAAGGTCTAGTGAATTTAAGAATAGTTATGTGGACAATGACGGTGCCATCCTACATTATGAATACTGAAAGGCCGAACTGTAGAAAACGAAATGGTTTTTGTGGTGTGCACAATCCACGTTTGCCATTTGTATATAAACTTCCGGTCAATATTAGTCACAAGGGGTAATTTCAAGGTCCTTTTGATAATTGGTTCCTATTATTATGCTGATGTGCACCTGTAGCACACCTGCGATTGTGCCAATGCGGCAATGAAAGGTTAACCGAAACTTCCACGCCTAATCTGATGTAGGGTTAACCAAGATGAATGCGACTGCGTCTCCTATATGCCTAAATTTTGTTAAGTTAATAGCTCACATCGTTCAATTTTCAGGTTTTAAGAGGAATTTGGTTACTATTACTTTGAAATAATTGCTTCACAATATTTAACAAGATAAATGCAACTGCGTCCTATATGCCTCCGCCTACATTCAGTTAAGTTCATGACTCAAACTGTTCTTGAAATCGTTTAATAACCAACAACAACAAAAAAGCCTGCTATACATGTTAATTGAACTATTTGACCTTTGTCCTGACAACCCTAGAATTTGATCACTTTATCTCTTCCGAAGTAATGCAAACAAAATAGTTGAGATATACGATGATATGACGACACAAAACTGAACAACTCTTAACTTTATGCATATTGACCTCTATGACCTATGATCTTTGACATACTATACCTACTAAATCTTATCACGTCGTCTGACTATGGTGATGCATAAAAGTATCAAGTTTGAAGTTCACAATAAAAATAGTAAAGATATCACGTTAATGAGGCAAAAACCTGCAATTTCAGAATTGAGCTCTATGACCTTTGACCTATGGCCTACGTACACAAAAAATATAATCAGATCATCTTATTGTGATACATACTTGTAGTAAGTTTGAATTTCATACCTCAAATGGTTCGTGAGATATCACATTAACGAGGCTAACACCTAAAATAAAAAAAAATAAAAATTATCTCCATGAGCTTTCACCTTTGACCTACATATCCCAAAATCTAATCAGATCGTTTTCCTATGGTAATTAGCATCACGTTTGACGTCCATACCTCAAATGGTTCTTTAGATATCGCGTAATTAAGACCTGGAATTTCAGAACAGCTGTGACCTTTCAACTTTGACCTACGTTCCCCAAAATCTAATCAGATCGTCTTCCTATTGTGATACATAGGCCTAATGGTACTAAGTTTGAAGTTCATACCTCAAATATTACTTGGGATATAGCGTAATTAACAAGGCTAACACCTAAAATTCAAAAAAATTGAGCTCCATGACCTTTGACCTAGGTGATACAAAATCGAATCTGATGGTCTTCCTACGGTGATACATACTAGCACTCAGTTTGAAGTTCATACCTCAAATGGTTTGTAACTAGAAAGCGGGACGGACAGACAACCCGAAAACATAATGCCTGCAGCGGCACCACCACCAACGAAACAAGGGCGACGCAAAGCGTAGCATCTCCTCGCCGGATACAAATGGCCTATATACGTCAGAACAAGTTACCTCCATTAGACTATACTATTATATTAAGTTTATTAAGGAAGTAACTAATACCTGGCGACTGGATGTTTACTACTTTGTGGAATGACCCATGAGAAGATCCGAAATAAACTTTCTCAAGCCCATTAAAAAAAAAAACATGTTATGCATATTTAATGAGCTTTGAGCCTTGACTTACATACTCAACAATATTACTTACGTTATCGAATGAAAACCACATTTTCGAATAATTAGTTATTTTTGCATATCTAATGAACTGTGAACTTTGACATTAAACCTACATACTCGAAGATCGAACTTAGGCTATATCTTCATACCATGTATCTCCTTACAAAATTTCATTAAAATCTGTCTAATATTACTAAAGTTATCGAACGGAAACCACATTTTTGCACACATATTTAGGTATTTTTGCATAGTTAATGAGCTATGACATACTCGAAGATCGAACTTGGGCTGTATCTTCATATAATGTACCTTCTTACCAAATTTGATTAAAATCTGTCTGATACACTAAAGTTATCGAACGGAAACCACATTTTCGCATATTTAATGAGCTATGACCTTTGACCTTTGACCTTCATACTCGAAGATCAAACTTGGGGTATATCTTCATACCATGTAGCTTCTTACTAAATTTGATTAAAATCTGTCAAATATTACTATCGAACGGAAACCACATTTTCGCACACATATAATTAGCTATTTTCGCATAGTTAATGAGCTGTGACCTTTGTCCTAAATACTTTGAAACCTGACTTTAATACCACGTACCTTCATACCAAATTTTATTAAAATCCGTGAAACATTACTAAATTTATTGAACGTAAACCACATTTTCGCATACAAAACAAGTGAATGAGTAAATTACGCAATGCGTAATAAATGTCCCCGCCGGAAGTGCAGATCTGTGGAAATTAACTAGCCTGAACCTTAAAACTTCAGTGAAAAACTTTAGTGAATAAAATAATAATGTTACTGCATGCAAAAGAAGAGAATACCAACAATGCATGTTTACAACTGAAATATAAAACATGAAAACATTATGAACCTTCAGCCATTTTGAATAAATTTGCATAAATTTGCATGAATAATGAATTTCAAAATTCTGTGTAGAAGTTTGGAAGCCCCCACCCAGCCCTATCAGATAAAACAATCGGAATCAAAATCTGATGTGAAATAGAGAAGTAGCATTTTTCGTCAATTTTGAATAAATTTGCATAAATTTGCATAATTAATGAATTTCAAAATTCTGTGTAGAAGTTTGGAAGCCCCCACCCAGCCCTATCAGATAAAACAATCGGAATCAAAATCCGATGTGAAATAGAGGAGAAGTAGCATTTTTCATCAATTTTGAATAAATTTGCATAAATTTGCATAATTAATGAATTCCAAAATTCTGTGTAGAAGTTTGGAAGCCCCCACCCAGCCCTATCAGATAAAACAATCGGAATCAAAATCCGATGTGAAATAGAGGAGAAGTAGCATTTTTCGTCAATTTTGAATAAATTTGCATAAATTTGCATAATTAATGAATTTCAAAATTCTGTGTAGAAGTTTGGAAGCCCCCACCCAGCCCTATCAGATAAAACAATCGGGATCAAAATCCGATGTGAAATAGAGGAGAAGTAGCATTTTTCGTCAATTTTGAATAAATTTGCATAAATTTGCATAATTAATGAATTTCAAAATTCTGTGTAGAAGTTTGGAAGCCCCCACCCAGCCCTATCAGATAAAACAATCGGAATCAAAATCCGATGTGAAATAGAGGAGAAGTAGCATTTTCTAACATTTGAGCACACACGGACAGACGGACGGACGGACGGACGGACGGACACACACACGCACACACGAACGGAGCCCGTTTCATAGTCCCCTCGCGAACTTCGTTCGGCGGGGACAATTAGCTATTTTTGCATATTGAATGAGCTATAACATAATCAAAGATCGAACTTAGGCTATATCTTCTTACCATGTACCTTCTTACCAACTTTCATTAAAATCCGTCAAACGTTGTTACAGTTATCAAACAAAAACCAGATTTTTAGCTATTTTTGCACATATAATGAGTTATGACATTTGACCTTAGACCTACATTCTACGAAATCGAACTTAGGCTGTATTTTGATACCATGTGCCTTATTACCAAAATTAATTAAAATCCGTCAAACACTGTTAAAGTTATCGAATGAAAACCAGATTTTTATTTTTTTTTCGCATATTTAATGAGCTATGACATTTGACCTTTGACCTACATCCTCCGAAATCGAACTTAGGCTGTATTTTGATACCATGTGCCTTCTTAAAAAGTTGAATTAAAATCCGTCAAACACTGTTAAAGTTATAAATTGTGCATTAGCGTAGGGGAGGGTTAAAACCCAGTCAGGCATATCTCAAATGCACCTCACGTATGGAAATGAAAGTTCCCATGATTGTGTCAATAAACCAAATGCAATGTTACACCCGAAAGGTACTTAAATGTGATAAACTTTTTCTCGTATATGCTTGTTAAAGGATTTGGAAGAAAAAGGAGCACCTACAATTGCTTGTCACTGAAACTTTCTCGCAAACAATAATAGCAGAACATGAAAAAGAATGGGATGACCTTTCCCCCTTGTTGGTTTGTTGTTTTTTAATTTGGTATGGTTCAGTTTTGTTTCTTTTCTTTAGCATGGCGGAAGCAGATGGTGCAGTCAGCTGTGGTTAAAGTTTCTGAGTCCAGGCAGTGTGATGCCCTCGCCAAAAGGAGTTCATTATCCCTGTGGACTAGAAGACCTAAACCAAAGGCCCGGGCATATAGCCAACCCGAGCTTGAGGCCAGCCATCACCATCCGAGCCCAGCTCTCCTGTAACGTCTGCATGACCCAAGCCAGGCTTGTCAGGATCGGGAAGGCAGCTGAAGATTGCTGCTGTGTCTCGTAGAGCGAGAAGATGTCGAGCGCCTGGTTGCAACTTGCCCAGCCCTTAAATCTGTACAACAAGACCTCATTAATCGTATCAAGGACAATTCAGCAACACCAAGCAGTTTGCATGCACAGTACTTTGAATCTGTCCCTGAACTGTTCTTAGAGTCGGTGCTCTTTCTCCCTACTGGACACATGAACAATAGTGCCAAAGCTCAGCTGCATACACTTATCCTCTGTTTCATACGTAACCTTAACAACTCAAAACGTCAAAATCTTCTCAGCAACAGTTGAATACTTCAATGACCCAAAGAAAGCCACTTACAGTGTAATGAACTTCGGCAGATTCACAGTGCCGACTTTCTCCGACTTTAGCGAAGGAAGGATACAAGAGAGAGAGAGGGGAACAGACACATAGCAGAACCGAATACTCAGATCAGAAGGAAAATCATAGATCTCCCACTCTCTTGGAACTTTAGCATTATGCTATGTTTAACTTGTAGTTAAAGTTAGGCCTAAATTTCACAATGTTCATTTTTGAGGTTTTAAAAGGAATTTAGTTGCCAGCATTTACTTTGAAATAAATGTTTCACAATATTTTAAAAGGGAGTAATCAATATTCAGGAAGGGGGTGGGGAAGGGTGGCATATAAAATCTGCCCCCCCCCCCCACCTTCAAATTGTCTTGTCCTGTGATACGTAATATATCAACAGATCTTCTGTACAGTGTTTTGCGACACATACATACCTATTATTTGAACCGTAAAATTGCATCTCGCAGTAAAGCCGGAAACGTCGGTCGCATCGCATATGATGGTATGGATGCCATATGAGAAAGTGTTATAGTCCATATTCCGCCTCCTCCTACCCCCATCCAAACTGCCCAAACTGTTGCCTACTTGTAGATCGGTCCTGCCATCCTGATCGGTACAGTTTAAGAGAGTCACGTCTACATTGTCAGTGGCATTCACAGGTAAATCTACAACAGTGGTTGACTGCAGGGCATCGCTTTGTTGTGTTATATCATCTGGACATTCAATCCGGGGTGGTTCATTATCTGTGGAAAAAATATGTAACCATAATAGTGTGAGCAACAACAATAATGTTTATACCACCTAGCCAGGATCCTCATATATGTAATTCGGATGATTTATCGCCAGCAAATACATAATGGAGTTATAGCACTCTGGTACTGCTACGGCTGACAGGAATCGGATTCTTAACGAATAAACCGTTGCAATCATTGTAGACAAGAACAGGTTTAATTTCACAATTTGCAAATTGTGCATTATCGTAGGGGGGGGGGGGGGCTAAAACCCAGTCGTAGCTCGCATGGTTAGGGTTGCTGCATTGCAAGGAGCTCTGCTGCGAATTTATTAGGACTAACAGCAATACAATTAAAGATGTTTTTCTGTTGCTATGTGTTGGGAGGGGTAATAGGCTATATTTCTGGGTGTGTCAAGTCCTATGTTGGAGTGAGAGCTGTGTGAGGGAAAATGAGTACAAATCTCATTTAACTTTTGTGTGGAGAGGTTGAGCTCATATTCCTCATGTATGAGTTTGTCGTGTTGTGTTGTGACTGGGTGTGAATTCAAGGCCTAGGGCATCTCCATTAGCAAGCATTTCATGCTAGCAAGATTTAGGAACCTTTCCGGCTGCTCACCACACACCAACAACATAGCACCAAGGACCAGACTATATAGATATCCGTAAGTGAAATATTTTCTAAGTACTTTGTAGAAGTAAGGACTTCCAGAATTGGTCTACTGAATTATGAAGGATTGTTTTTAATTGTTATTTTTGTTATATTGTCTAATCTGTAATAAGAAAGCACAAATTTACATCATGTGCATTCTTCTGATAGAATAATGTATGTATTGATCATCAGGCAACCAGGTTGATTGTTAACTTGTGAAGTGTACGTATTTTGTTGGAAAGGCGTAAGGATAATTAATCATAGTGACAGGGAATATTTCTTTTAGAATCCGTTTTGGTATGATTTTCTTATATATATACAGTCGCATCTTCTTCTTAGTTGGGCTAATCTCGTCAACTTTTGGCAAGGACGCCGGCCTTGTGCTTTAGCGTTCATCTCTGGTGTCATTTTCGTCTTCGAACGTCCTGATCGTCTTCGATGACATCGGGTTAGGCCCTACTACAAGAGTACTTCTCCGCGTTCTTCATCACGACTGTTTCTTTTTTTCCAAGCAAGGTTGTGTCACCCAGTTCATACTCTTGCATGCTTCGGTAGAGATAATAGGACTCAAATCGGTTAACGGTACACCTTAGAGAAGGGTTTATTTACTGTAAAACTATAATCTAATTTATTGAACATAAGTCCCATAAGTCCTTTGACTTATGAAGGTTTTATTATTGCAGATGAATTATACTTCATATGATATCTTACTGATCAGTTGACTTGTATAACATTGAATATTTTTTTTTTTTTTTTTTTTTTTTGGATTGGGAAGTGGAAAACTTTGAGGTTTAAATTGGAAAATACGTAAATAATAAAGCATCAAGCTGATGGAATTAATTATAATTCAATGCAAGTTTGTCATGTGAATTGTTTTGCTGTATTGCATTTACTTTTTGTAGTGTATTCTCATAATAATCACATTTACTGAATAATTTGGACCATCATTTCATAATGATAAACTTTATTAAAGTTACCACAGGGAACAGGCAACAAACAAGTTACACAGACACATTTCCTTGTATACAAGTTTAAAGGAGCACATAAAAAAGAATGTAATGACCCCCCCCCCTTCCCTTGTTGATGAAAACAAGATGGGAGACACTTCATAATAGTAATAATAAATAATAATAATAATAATAATAATAATAATAATAATAATAATAATAATAATAATAATAATCGTAATAATGATATTCGGTAGTTTTATAGCGTTTTATCCACCTGGTAAGGTGCTCAAGGCGCTCCAATATTACCCCGGCCCTTGCTAAGCTACCGATATCGGTACTCACAGCATTCAAGAAATACCTTCCTAACGGTGACCATTAAACATCTGGGGGAAAGGTGGCAAATGTAGATTAATGGTTCGCCAAAGGATTCTAGTGCCGCGCCGGGGCTCGAACCCACGACCGTCACATAACCAGTCAAAAGTTTATACTGCTCGACTATGATACCTCTACACCTCTCATTATGATATCCCTTTAAACCTTTGAGCGTAATTGACAAATTTCTAAAATGAAATTACTGGTATTTTGCCAAGTCCTCCAATATAGAGGAGCCTCAAAGTGACGATTTATTTCTTTCAAATGAGTTTCGTAAAATATTCTTAATCTTACGACTTTTAATCCTGATAAAAGAACCCCTTTTCGCTCAAAAAGGGTGAACAATGGCCTTGGGCTACCAAGAATGAGAAAGAGGAATCTAATTCAATCCCTCTTCATGTTCTACCCTCCACCTATGATGGGGGGGGGGGGGGGGGGTGTGAATGCGGACACTTAAGAAAATTATCAGGTTATACCAAAATATGCATCAAGTAACACTAAAATCAGTGGACATTTGCAATTCAATTCAATATTGGAAAACTGTCCAGATAACCAACCTGTCAAGAAACAAATGCTAGAAAATAAAATTAAATTTGATTTTCTATAAATAATTCAATTTCTTCCCAGTAAAAATGGAGAAATGTTTTTAAAACAGTGAGTATAGTTCTAGTCCAAGGCAAGAATTTAATTTATCTCACCTCTGACTGAGACAGTGAAAGTACAGGTTTCGGTATTTCCAAAGTCATCCGTTGCATTGCAAGTCACAGTAGTGTTACCATAAGAGAAAGTGTCTTGTGAGGAGTGAGAGCAGACGATTGAAACATCCAAATCCACATTGTCAGTCGCCGATGGATCTATGATAATGTCGCTTGACGTTGATACTCCCATATCTGTAGGGCGACTTGTGTCTGAGCAACTGAGCATTGGATTCCTTTCATCTGTAATTGAAACAGAAAGGATATATATGCAATTAAAAGAATGAAAGAAAAAGCTTTCAAAATTTAAAAGAATTTTAACCCATTGACTTATAAATTCTCACATTCCCATAGGCTCAATGTAAAGACCACCCGGTTCCTGTAGGCGATGGGTCAACTTGATTGGTCATTCATGATGTGCGAAGCAGCTCTTGCTTCTGCATAGGAATGCTCACATTTCAATTACTGTGTTCCACATTTACTTTTTGTTTCATTTAAACAACAATGGAAAGTTATATATAGTGATGTACATGCAGGTATATGCACATTTTAAGAATTTGTGTCATCTGAAGTTGCTATGTGGCAGAATTTGATGTTGGCTGCTTTCTTTAAGGGCTAGAGAACCTTCTATATTTTAATCCAGTACGTCACATACCCGTTACTGTGACCACAAAGCTGCACTCGCCAATGTTTCCAGCAGCGTCTGTAGCTTCACACGTAACAATAGTTTTCCCGAACGAAAAATTGTCAACCGATGTGTGAGAGCACAAAACGGTTAAATTGCTATCCACGTTGTCAGTTGCATTAGGATTAATCCTGACACTTGAAGATGAATTTCGCCCGTAATCAGTGCCAGACGTTATATTACGGCAATTTAGACTCGGTGCTTCAACGTCTGGAGAAAAAAGGAAAAGGTAAAGGAAAAAGTCAAAATTTGCTTCCGAAAAGAAAACGAAGCAACATTTTCAAGAGAAGAATGCTAAATTCACGATAAGAATTTTAGTCATCTTACCTATGACTGAGACAGTGAACGTGCAGGTTTCGGTATTTCCAAAGTCGTCCGTTGCATTGCAAGTCACAGTAGTGTTACCATGAGAGAAAGTGTCTTGTGAGGTGTGAGAGCAGATGATAGAAACATCCAAATCCACATTGTCAGTCGCCGATGGATCTATGATAATGTCGCTTGACGTTGATACTCCAATATCTGTAGGGCGACTTGTGTCTGAGCAACTGAGCATTGGATTCCTTTCATCTGTAATTGAAAAATAAAGGTTATATATACAATTAAAAGAATGAAAGAAAAAGCTTTCAAAATTTAAAAGAATTTTAACCCATTGACTTATAAATTCTCACATTCCCATAGGCTCAATGTAAAGACCACCCGGTTCCTGTAGGCGATGGGTCAACTTGATTGGAAATTCATGATGTGCAAAGCAGCTCCTGCTTCTGCATAGGAATGCACACATTTCAATTACTGTGTTCCACATTTACTTTTTGTTTCATTTAAACAACAATGGAAGGTTATATATTGTGATGTACACGTAGGTATATGCACATTTTAAGAATTTGTGTCATTTGAAGTTGCTATGTGGCAGAATTTGATGTTGGCTGCTTTCTTTATGGGCTAGAGAACCTTCTATATTTTAATCCAGTACGTCACATACCCGTTACTGTGACCACAAAGCTGCACTCGCCAATGTTTCCAGCAGCGTCTGTAGCTTCACACGTAACAATAGTTTTCCCGAACGAAAAATTGTCAACCGATGTGTGAGAGCACAAAACGGTTAAATTGCTATCCACGTTGTCAGTTGCATTAGGATTAATCCTGACACTTGAAGATGAATTTCGCCCGTAATCAGTGCCAGACGTTATATTACGGCAATTTAGACTCGGTGCTTCAACGTCTGGAGAAAAAAGGAAAAGGTAAAGGAAAAAGTCAAGATTTGCTTCCGAAAAGAAAACGAAGCCACATTTTCAAGAGAAGAATGCTAAATTCACGATAAGAATTTTAGTCATCTTACCTATGACTGAGACAGTGAACGTGCAGGTTTCGGTATTTCCAAAGTCGTCCGTTGCATTGCAAGTCACAGTAGTGTTACCATGAGAGAAAGTGTCTTGTGAGGTGTGAGAGCAGATGATAGAAACATCCAAATCCACATTGTCAGTCGCCGATGGATCTATGATAATGTCGCTTGACGTTGATACTCCCATATCTGTAGGGCGACTTGTGTCTGAGCAACTGAGCATTGGATTCCTTTCATCTGTAATTGAAAAATAAAGGTTATATATACAATTAAAAGAATGAAAGAAAAAGCTTTCAAAATTTAAAAGAATTTTAACCCATTGACTTATAAATTCTCACATTCCCATAGGCTCAATGTAAAGACCACCCGGTTCCTGTAGGCGATGGGTCAACTTGATTGGAAATTCATGATGTGCAAAGCAGCTCCTGCTTCTGCATAGGAATGCACACATTTCAATTACTGTGTTCCACATTTACTTTTTGTTTCATTTAAACAACAATGGAAGGTTATATATTGTGATGTACACGTAGGTATATGCACATTTTAAGAATTTGTGTCATTTGAAGTTGCTATGTGGCAGAATTTGATGTTGGCTGCTTTCTTTATGGGCTAGAGAACCTTCTATATTTTAATCCAGTACGTCACATACCCGTTACTGTGACCACAAAGCTGCACTCGCCAATGTTTCCAGCAGCGTCTGTAGCTTCACACGTAACAATAGTTTTCCCGAACGAAAAATTGTCAACCGATGTGTGAGAGCACAAAACGGTTAAATTGCTATCCACGTTGTCAGTTGCATTAGGATTAATCCTGACACTTGAAGATGAATTTCGCCCGTAATCAGTGCCAGACGTTATATTACGGCAATTTAGACTCGGTGCTTCAACGTCTGGAGAAAAAAGGAAAAGGTAAAGGAAAAAGTCAAGATTTGCTTCCGAAAAGAAAACGAAGCCACATTTTCAAGAGAAGAATGCTAAATTCACGATAAGAATTTTAGTCATCTTACCTATGACTGAGACAGTGAACGTGCAGGTTTCGGTATTTCCAAAGTCGTCCGTTGCATTGCAAGTCACAGTAGTGTTACCATGAGAGAAAGTGTCTTGTGAGGTGTGAGAGCAGATGATAGAAACATCCAAATCCACATTGTCAGTCGCCGATGGATCTATGATAATGTCGCTTGACGTTGATACTCCAATATCTGTAGGGCGACTTGTGTCTGAGCAACTGAGCATTGGATTCCTTTCATCTGTAATTGAAACAGAAAGGTTATATATACAATTTTAAAAATGAAAGAAAAACCTTTCAAAATTTAAAAGAATTTTAACCCATTGACTTATAAATTCTCACATTCCCATAGGCTCAATGTAAAGACCACCCGGTTCCTGTAGGCGATGGGTCAACTTGATTGGAAATTCATGATGTGCGAAGCAGCTCCTGCTTCTGCATAGGAATGCACACATTTCAATTACTGTGTTCCACATTTACTTTTTGTTTCATTTAAACAACAATGGAAGGTTATATATTGTGATGTACACGTAGGTATATGCACATTTTAAGAATTTGTGTCATTTGAAGTTGCTATGTGGCAGAATTTGATGTTGGCTGCTTTCTTTATGGGCTAGAGAACCTTCTATATTTTAATCCAGTACGTCACATACCCGTTACTGTGACCACAAAGCTGCACTCGCCAATGTTTCCAGCAGCGTCTGTAGCTTCACACGTAACAATAGTTTTCCCGAACGAAAAATTGTCAACCGATGTGTGAGAGCACAAAACGGTTAAATTGCTATCCACGTTGTCAGTTGCATTAGGATTAATCCTGACACTTGAAGATGAATTTCGCCCGTAATCAGTGCCAGACGTTATATTACGGCAATTTAGACTCGGTGCTTCAACGTCTGGAGAAAAAAGGAAAAGGTAAAGGAAAAAGTCAAGATTTGCTTCCGAAAAGAAAACGAAGCCACATTTTCAAGAGAAGAATGCTAAATTCACGATAAGAATTTTAGTCATCTTACCTATGACTGAGACAGTGAACGTGCAGGTTTCGGTATTTCCAAAGTCGTCCGTTGCATTGCAAGTCACAGTAGTGTTACCATGAGAGAAAGTGTCTTGTGAGGTGTGAGAGCAGATGATAGAAACATCCAAATCCACATTGTCAGTCGCCGATGGATCTATGATAATGTCGCTTGACGTTGATACTCCCATATCTGTAGGGCGACTTGTGTCTGAGCAACTGAGCATTGGATTCCTTTCATCTGTAATTGAAACAGAAAGGTTATATATACAATTTTAAAAATGAAAGAAAAACCTTTCAAAATTTAAAAGAATTTTAACCCATTGACTTATCCATTCTTACATTCCCATAGGCTCAGTGTAAAGACCACCCGGTTCCTGTAGGCGATGGGTCAACTTGATTGGAAATTCATGATGTGCGAAGCAGCTCCTGCTTCTGCATAGGAATGCACACATTTCAATTACTGTGTTCCACATTTACTTTTTGTTTCATTTAAACAACAATGGAAGGTTATATATAGTGATGTACACGTAGGTATATGCACATTTTAAGAATTTGTGTCATTTAAAGTTGCTATGTGGCAGAATTTGAGGTTGGCTGCTTTCTTTATGGGCTAGAGAACCTTCTATATTTTAATCCAGTACGTCACATACCCGTTACTGTGACCACAAAGCTGCACTCGCCAATGTTTCCAGCAGCGTCTGTAGCTTCACACGTAACAATAGTTTTCCCGAACGAAAAATTGTCAACCGATGTGTGAGAGCACAAAACGGTTAAATTGCTATCCACGTTGTCAGTTGCATTAGGATCAATCGTGACACTTGATGATGAATTTCGGCCGTAATCAGTGCCAGACGTTATATTACGGCAATTTAGACTCGGTGCTTCAACGTCTGGAGAAAAAAGGAAAAGGTAAAGGAAAAAGTCAAAATTTGCTTCCGAAAAGAAAATGAAGCAACATTTTCAAGAGAAGAATGCTAAATTCACGATAAGAATTTGATTCATCTTACCTATGACTGAGACAGTGAAAGTGCAGGTTTCGGTATTTCCAAAGTCGTCCGTTGCATTGCAAGTCACAGTAGTGTTACCATAAGAGAAAGTGTCTTGTGAGGTGTGAGAGCAGATGACAGAAACATCCAAATCCACATTGTCAGTCGCCGATGGATCTATGATAATGTCGCTTGACGTTGATACTCCCATATCTGTAGGGCGACTTGTGTCTGAGCAACTGAGCATTGGATTCCTTTCATCTGTAATTGAAACAGAAAGGTTATATATACAATTTTAAAAATGAAAGAAAAAGCTTTCAAAATTTAAAAGAATTTTAACCCATTGACTTATCCATTCTTACATTCCCATAGGCTCAGTGTAAAGACCACCCGGTTCCTGTAGGCGATGGGTCAACTTGATTGGAAATTCATGATGTGCGAAGCAGCTCCTGCTTCTGCATAGGAATGCACACATTTCAATTACTGTGTTCCACATTTACTTTTTGTTTCATTTAAACAACAATGGAAGGTTATATATAGTGATGAACACGTAGGTATATGCACATTTTAAGAATTTGTGTCATTTAAAGTTGCTATGTGGCAGAATTTGAGGTTGGCTGCTTTCTTTATGGGCTAGAGAACCTTCTATATTTTAATCCACTACGTCACATACCCGTTACTGTGACCACAAAGCTGCACTCGCCAATGTTTCCAGCAGCGTCTGTAGCTTCACACGTAACAATAGTTTTCCCGAACGAAAAATTGTCAACCGATGTGTGAGAGCACAAAACGGTTAAATTGCTATCCACGTTGTCAGTTGCATTAGGATCAATCGTGACACTTGATGATGAATTTCGGCCGTAATCAGTGCCAGACGTTATATTACGGCAATTTAGACTCGGTGCTTCAACGTCTGGAGAAAAAAGGAAAAGGTAAAGGAAAAAGTCAAAATTTGCTTCCGAAAAGAAAATGAAGCAACATTTTCAAGAGAAGAATGCTAAATTCACGATAAGAATTTGATTCATCTTACCTATGACTGAGACAGTGAAAGTGCAGGTTTCGGTATTTCCAAAGTCGTCCGTTGCATTGCAAGTCACAGTAGTGTTACCATAAGAGAAAGTGTCTTGTGAGGTGTGAGAGCAGATGACAGGAACATCCAAATCCACATTGTCAGTCGCCGATGGATCTATGATAATGTCGCTTGACGTTGATACTCCCATATCTGTAGGGCGACTTGTGTCTGAGCAACTGAGCATTGGATTCCTTTCATCTGTAATTGAAACAGAAAGGTTATATATACAATTTTAAAAATGAAAGAAAAACCTTTCAAAATTTAAAAGAATTTTAACCCATTGACTTATCCATTCTTACATTCCCATAGGCTCAGTGTAAAGACCACCCAGTTCCTGTAGGCGATGGGTCAACTTGATTGGAAATTCATGATGTGCGAAGCAGCTCCTGCTTCTGCATAGGAATGCACACATTTCAATTACTGTGTTCCACATTTACTTTTTGTTTCATTTAAACAACAATGGAAGGTTATATATAGTGATGTACACGTAGGTATATGCACATTTTAAGAATTTGTGTCATTTAAAGTTGCTATGTGGCAGAATTTGAGGTTGGCTGCTTTCTTTATGGGCTAGAGAACCTTCTATATTTTAATCCACTACGTCACATACCCGTTACTGTGACCACAAAGCTGCACTCGCCAATGTTTCCAGCAGCGTCTGTAGCTTCACACGTAACAATAGTTTTCCCGAACGAAAAATTGTCAACCGATGTGTGAGAGCACAAAACGGTTAAATTGCTATCCACGTTGTCAGTTGCATTAGGATCAATCGTGACACTTGATGATGAATTTCGGCCGTAATCAGTGCCAGACGTTATATTACGGCAATTTAGACTCGGTGCTTCAACGTCTGGAGAAAAAAGGAAAAGGTAAAGGAAAAAGTCAAAATTTGCTTCCGAAAAGAAAATGAAGCAACATTTTCAAGAGAAGAATGCTAAATTCACGATAAGAATTTGATTCATCTTACCTATGACTGAGACAGTGAAAGTGCAGGTTTCGGTATTTCCAAAGTCGTCCGTTGCATTGCAAGTCACAGTAGTGTTACCATAAGAGAAAGTGTCTTGTGAGGTGTGAGAGCAGATGACAGAAACATCCAAATCCACATTGTCAGTCGCCGATGGATCTATGATAATGTCGCTTGACGTTGATACTCCCATATCTGTAGGGCGACTTGTGTCTGAGCAACTGAGCATTGGATTCCTTTCATCTGTAATTGAAACAGAAAGGTTATATATACAATTTTAAAAATGAAAGAAAAACCTTTCAAAATTTAAAAGAATTTTAACCCATTGACTTATCCATTCTTACATTCCCATAGGCTCAGTGTAAAGACCACCCGGTTCCTGTAGGCGATGGGTCAACTTGATTGGTAATTCATGATGTGCGAAGCAGCTCCTGCTTCTGCATAGGAATGCACACATTTCAATTACTGTGTTCCACATTTACTTTTTGTTTCATTTAAACAACAATGGAAGGTTATATATAGTGATGTACACGTAGGTATATGCACATTTTAAGAATTTGTGTCATTTGAAGTTGCTATGTGGCAGAATTTGATGTTGGCTGCTTTCTTTATGGGCTAGAGAACCTTCTATATTTTAATCCACTACGTCACATACCCGTTACTGTGACCACAAAGCTGCACTCGCCAATGTTTCCAGCAGCGTCTGTAGCTTCACACGTAACAATAGTTTTCCCGAACGAAAAATTGTCAACCGATGTGTGAGAGCACAAAACGGTTAAATTGCTATCCACGTTGTCAGTTGCATTAGGATCAATCGTGACACTTGATGATGAATTTCGGCCGTAATCAGTGCCAGACGTTATATTACGGCAATTTAGACTCGGTGCTTCAACGTCTGGAGAAAAAAGGAAAAGGTAAAGGAAAAAGTCAAAATTTGCTTCCGAAAAGAAAATGAAGCAACATTTTCAAGAGAAGAATGCTAAATTCACGATAAGAATTTGATTCATCTTACCTATGACTGAGACAGTGAAAGTGCAGGTTTCGGTATTTCCAAAGTCGTCCGTTGCATTGCAAGTCACAGTAGTGTTACCATAAGAGAAAGTGTCTTGTGAGGTGTGAGAGCAGATGACAGAAACATCCAAATCCACATTGTCAGTCGCCGATGGATCTATGATAATGTCGCTTGACGTTGATACTCCCATATCTGTAGGGCGACTTGTGTCTGAGCAACTGAGCATTGGATTCCTTTCATCTGTAATTGAAACAGAAAGGTTATATATACAATTTTAAAAATGAAAGAAAAACCTTTCAAAATTTAAAAGAATTTTAACCCATTGACTTATCCATTCTTACATTCCCATAGGCTCAGTGTAAAGACCACCCGGTTCCTGTAGGCGATGGGTCAACTTGATTGGAAATTCATGATGTGCGAAGCAGCTCCTGCTTCTGCATAGGAATGCACACATTTCAATTACTGTGTTCCACATTTACTTTTTGTTTCATTTAAACAACAATGGAAGGTTATATATAGTGATGTACACGTAGGTATATGCACATTTTAAGAATTTGTGTCATTTGAAGTTGCTATGTGGCAGAATTTGATGTTGGCTGCTTTCTTTATGGGCTAGAGAACCTTCTATATTTTAATCCAGTACGTCACATACCCGTTACTGTGACCCTAAAGCTGCACTCGCCAATGTTTCCAGCAGCGTCTGTAGCTTCACACGTAACAATAGTTTTCCCGAACGAAAAATTGTCAACCGATGTGTGAGAGCACAAAACGGTTAAATTGCTATCCACGTTGTCAGTTGCATTAGGATCAATCGTGACACTTGATGATGAATTTCGGCCGTAATCAGTGCCAGACGTTATATTACGGCAATTTAGACTCGGTGCTTCAACGTCTGGAGAAAAAAGGAAAAGGTAAAGGAAAAAGTCAAAATTTGCTTCCGAAAAGAAAATGAAGCAACATTTTCAAGAGAAGAATGCTAAATTCACGATAAGAATTTGATTCATCTTACCTATGACTGAGACAGTGAAAGTGCAGGTTTCGGTATTTCCGAAGTCGTCCGTTGCATTGCAAGTCACAGTAGTGTTACCATAAAAGAAAGTGTCTTGTGAGGTGTGAGAGCAGATGACAGAAACTTCCAAATCCACATTGTCAGTCGCCGATGGATCTATGATAATGTCGCTTGACGTTGATACTCCCATATCTGTAGGGCGACTTGTGTCTGAGCAACTGAGCATTGGATTCCTTTCATCTGTAATTGAAACAGAAAGGTTATATATACAATTTTAAAAATGAAAGAAAAACCTTTCAAAATTTAAAAGAATTTTAACCCATTGACTTATCCATTCTTACATTCCCATAGGCTCAGTGTAAAGACCACCCGGTTCCTGTAGGCGATGGGTCAACTTGATTGGAAATTCATGATGTGCGAAGCAGCTCCTGCTTCTGCATAGGAATGCACACATTTCAATTACTGTGTTCCACATTTACTTTTTGTTTCATTTAAACAACAATGGAAGGTTATATATAGTGATGTACACGTAGGTATATGCACATTTTAAGAATTTGTGTCATTTAAAGTTGCTATGTGGCAGAATTTGAGGTTGGCTGCTTTCTTTATGGGCTAGAGAACCTTCTATATTTTAATCCAGTACGTCACATACCCGTTACTGTGACCACAAAGCTGCACTCGCCAATGTTTCCAGCAGCGTCTGTAGCTTCACACGTAACAATAGTTTTCCCGAACGAAAAATTGTCAACCGATGTGTGAGAGCACAAAACGGTTAAATTGCTATCCACGTTGTCAGTTGCATTAGGATCAATCGTGACACTTGATGATGAATTTCGGCCGTAATCAGTGCCAGACGTTATATTACGGCAATTTAGACTCGGTGCTTCAACGTCTGGAGAAAAAAGGAAAAGGTAAAGGAAAAAGTCAAAATTTGCTTCCGAAAAGAAAATGAAGCAACATTTTCAAGAGAAGAATGCTAAATTCACGATAAGAATTTGATTCATCTTACCTATGACTGAGACAGTGAAAGTGCAGGTTTCGGTATTTCCGAAGTCGTCCGTTGCATTGCAAGTCACAGTAGTGTTACCATAAAAGAAAGTGTCTTGTGAGGTGTGAGAGCAGATGACAGAAACTTCCAAATCCACATTGTCAGTCGCCGATGGATCTATGATAATGTCGCTTGACGTTGATACTCCCATATCTGTAGGGCGACTTGTGTCTGAGCAACTGAGCATTGGATTCCTTTCATCTGTAATTGAAACAGAAAGGTTATATATACAATTTTAAAAATGAAAGAAAAACCTTTCAAAATTTAAAAGAATTTTAACCCATTGACTTATCCATTCTTACATTCCCATAGGCTCAGTGTAAAGACCACCCGGTTCCTGTAGGCGATGGGTCAACTTGATTGGAAATTCATGATGTGCGAAGCAGCTCCTGCTTCTGCATAGGAATGCACACATTTCAATTACTGTGTTCCACATTTACTTTTTGTTTCATTTAAACAACAATGGAAGGTTATATATAGTGATGTACACGTAGGTATATGCACATTTTAAGAATTTGTGTCATTTAAAGTTGCTATGTGGCAGAATTTGAGGTTGGCTGCTTTCTTTATGGGCTAGAGAACCTTCTATATTTTAATCCAGTACGTCACATACCCGTTACTGTGACCACAAAGCTGCACTCGCCAATGTTTCCAGCAGCGTCTGTAGCTTCACACGTAACAATAGTTTTCCCGAACGAAAAATTGTCAACCGATGTGTGAGAGCACAAAACGGTTAAATTGCTATCCACGTTGTCAGTTGCATTAGGATCAATCGTGACACTTGATGATGAATTTCGGCCGTAATCAGTGCCAGACGTTATATTACGGCAATTTAGACTCGGTGCTTCAACGTCTGGAGAAAAAAGGAAAAGGTAAAGGAAAAAGTCAAAATTTGCTTCCGAAAAGAAAATGAAGCAACATTTTCAAGAGAAGAATGCTAAATTCACGATAAGAATTTGATTCATCTTACCTATGACTGAGACAGTGAAAGTGCAGGTTTCGGTATTTCCGAAGTCGTCCGTTGCATTGCAAGTCACAGTAGTGTTACCATAAAAGAAAGTGTCTTGTGAGGTGTGAGAGCAGATGACAGAAACTTCCAAATCCACATTGTCAGTCGCCGATGGATCTATGATAATGTCGCTTGACGTTGATACTCCCATATCTGTAGGGCGACTTGTGTCTGAGCAACTGAGCATTGGATTCCTTTCATCTGTAATTGAAACAGAAAGGTTATATATACAATTTTAAAAATGAAAGAAAAACCTTTCAAAATTTAAAAGAATTTTAACCCATTGACTTATCCATTCTTACATTCCCATAGGCTCAGTGTAAAGACCACCCGGTTCCTGTAGGCGATGGGTCAACTTGATTGGAAATTCATGATGTGCGAAGCAGCTCCTGCTTCTGCATAGGAATGCACACATTTCAATTACTGTGTTCCACATTTACTTTTTGTTTCATTTAAACAACAATGGAAGGTTATATATAGTGATGTACACGTAGGTATATGCACATTTTAAGAATTTGTGTCATTTAAAGTTGATATGTGGCAGAATTTGAGGTTGGCTGCTTTCTTTATGGGCTAGAGAACCTTCTATATTTTAATCCACTACGTCACATACCCGTTACTGTGACCACAAAGCTGCACTCGCCAATGTTTCCAGCAGCGTCTGTAGCTTCACACGTAACAATAGTTTTCCCGAACGAAAAATTGTCAACCGATGTGTGAGAGCACAAAACGGTTAAATTGCTATCCACGTTGTCAGTTGCATTAGGATCAATCGTGACACTTGATGATGAATTTCGGCCGTAATCAGTGCCAGACGTTATATTACGGCAATTTAGACTCGGTGCTTCACCGTCTGGAGAAAAAAGGAAAAGGTAAAGGAAAAAGTCAAAATTTGCTTCCGAAAAGAAAATGAAGCAACATTTTCAAGAGAAGAATGCTAAATTCACGATAAGAATTTGATTCATCTTACCTATGACTGAGACAGTGAAAGTGCAGGTTTCGGTATTTCCAAAGTCGTCCGTTGCATTGCAAGTCACAGTAGCGTTACCATAAGAGAAAGTGTCTTGTGAGGTGTGAGAGCAGATGACAGAAACATCCAAATCCACATTGTCAGTCGCCGATGGATCTATGATAATGTCGCTTGACGTTGATACTCCCATATCTGTAGGGCGACTTGTGTCTGAGCAACTGAGCATTGGATTCCTTTCATCTGTAATTGAAACAGAAAGGTTATATATACAATTTTAAAAATGAAAGAAAAACCTTTCAAAATTTAAAAGAATTTTAACCCATTGACTTATCCATTCTTACATTCCCATAGGCTCAGTGTAAAGACCACCCGGTTCCTGTAGGCGATGGGTCAACTTGATTGGAAATTCATGATGTGCGAAGCAGCTCCTGCTTCTGCATAGGAATGCACACATTTCAATTACTGTGTTCCACATTTACTTTTTGTTTCATTTAAACAACAATGGAAGGTTATATATAGTGATGTACACGTAGGTATATGCACATTTTAAGAATTTGTGTCATTTGAAGTTGCTATGTGGCAGAATTTGATGTTGGCTGCTTTCTTTATGGGCTAGAGAACCTTCTATATTTTAATCCAGTATGTCACATACCCGTTACTGTGACCCTAAAGCTGCACTCGCCAATGTTTCCAGCAGCGTCTGTAGCTTCACACGTAACAATAGTTTTCCCGAACGAAAAATTGTCAACCGATGTGTGAGAGCACAAAACGGTTAAATTGCTATCCACGTTGTCAGTTGCATTAGGATCAATCGTGACACTTGATGATGAATTTCGGCCGTAATCAGTGCCAGACGTTATATTACGGCAATTTAGACTCGGTGCTTCAACGTCTGGAGAAAAAAGGAAAAGGTAAAGGAAAAAGTCAAAATTTGCTTCCGAAAAGAAAATGAAGCAACATTTTCAAGAGAAGAATGCTAAATTCACGATAAGAATTTGATTCATCTTACCTATGACTGAGACAGTGAAAGTGCAGGTTTCGGTATTTCCGAAGTCGTCCGTTGCATTGCAAGTCACAGTAGTGTTACCATAAAAGAAAGTGTCTTGTGAGGTGTGAGAGCAGATGAC
The DNA here is from genome assembly GCA_025618425.1 of Heliocidaris tuberculata. Lineage (NCBI taxonomy): Eukaryota > Metazoa > Echinodermata > Echinoidea > Camarodonta > Echinometridae > Heliocidaris > Heliocidaris tuberculata. Next base: position 7,214,303 of record CM046843.1, read on the forward strand.
AGAAACTTCCAAATCCACATTGTCAGTCGCCGATGGATCTATGATAATGTCGCTTGACGTTGATACTCCCATATCTGTAGGGCGACTTGTGTCTGAGCAACTGAGCATTGGATTCCTTTCATCTGTAATTGAAACAGAAAGGTTATATATACAATTTTAAAAATGAAAGAAAAAGCTTTCAAAATTTAAAAGAATTTTAACCCATTGACTTATCCATTCTTACATTCCCATAGGCTCAGTGTAAAGACCACCCGGTTCCTGTAGGCGATGGGTCAACTTGATTGGAAATTCATGATGTGCGAAGCAGCTCCTGCTTCTGCATAGGAATGCACACATTTCAATTACTGTGTTCCACATTTACTTTTTGTTTCATTTAAACAACAATGGAAGGTTATATATAGTGATGTACACGTAGGTATATGCACATTTTAAGAATTTGTGTCATTTAAAGTTGCTATGTGGCAGAATTTGAGGTTGGCTGCTTTCTTTATGGGCTAGAGAACCTTCTATATTTTAATCCAGTACGTCACATACCCGTTACTGTGACCACAAAGCTGCACTCGCCAATGTTTCCAGCAGCGTCTGTAGCTTCACACGTAACAATAGTTTTCCCGAACGAAAAATTGTCAACCGATGTGTGAGAGCACAAAACGGTTAAATTGCTATCCACGTTGTCAGTTGCATTAGGATCAATCGTGACACTTGATGATGAATTTCGGCCGTAATCAGTGCCAGACGTTATATTACGGCAATTTAGACTCGGTGCTTCAACGTCTGGAGAAAAAAGGAAAAGGTAAAGGAAAAAGTCAAAATTTGCTTCCGAAAAGAAAATGAAGCAACATTTTCAAGAGAAGAATGCTAAATTCACGATAAGAATTTGATTCATCTTACCTATGACTGAGACAGTGAAAGTGCAGGTTTCGGTATTTCCGAAGTCGTCCGTTGCATTGCAAGTCACAGTAGTGTTACCATAAAAGAAAGTGTCTTGTGAGGTGTGAGAGCAGATGAGAGAAACTTCCAAATCCACATTGTCAGTCGCCGATGGATCTATGATAATGTCGCTTGACGTTGATACTCCCATATCTGTAGGGCGACTTGTGTCTGAGCAACTGAGCATTGGATTCCTTTCATCTGTAATTGAAACAGAAAGGTTATATATACAATTTTAAAAATGAAAGAAAAACCTTTCAAAATTTAAAAGAATTTTAACCCATTGACTTATCCATTCTTACATTCCCATAGGCTCAGTGTAAAGACCACCCGGTTCCTGTAGGCGATGGGTCAACTTGATTGGAAATTCATGATGTGCGAAGCAGCTCCTGCTTCTGCATAGGAATGCACACATTTCAATTACTGTGTTCCACATTTACTTTTTGTTTCATTTAAACAACAATGGAAGGTTATATATAGTGATGTACACGTAGGTATATGCACATTTTAAGAATTTGTGTCATTTAAAGTTGCTATGTGGCAGAATTTGAGGTTGGCTGCTTTCTTTATGGGCTAGAGAACCTTCTATATTTTAATCCAGTACGTCACATACCCGTTACTGTGACCACAAAGCTGCACTCGCCAATGTTTCCAGCAGCGTCTGTAGCTTCACACGTAACAATAGTTTTCCCGAACGAAAAATTGTCAACCGATGTGTGAGAGCACAAAACGGTTAAATTGCTATCCACGTTGTCAGTTGCATTAGGATCAATCGTGACACTTGAAGATGAATTTCGCCCGTAATCAGTGCCAGACGTTATATTACGGCAATTTAGACTCGGTGCTTCAACGTCTGGAGAAAAAAAGGAAAAGGTAAAGGAAAAAGTCAAAATTTGCTTCCGAAAAGAAAATGAAGCAACATTTTCAAGAGAAGAATGCTTAATTCACGATAAGAATTTGATTCATCTTACCTATGACTGAGACAGTGAAAGTGCAGGTTTCGGTATTTCCAAAGTCGTCCGTTGCATTGCAAGTCACAGTAGTGTTACCATAAGAGAAAGTGTCTTGTGAGGTGTGAGAGCAGATGACAGAAACATCCAAATCCACATTGTCAGTCGCCGATGGATCTATGATAATGTCGCTTGACGTTGATACTCCCATATCTGTAGGGCGACTTGTGTCTGAGCAACTGAGCATTGGATTCCTTTCATCTGTAATTGAAAAAGAAAGGTTATATATACAATTTTAAAAATGAAAGAAAAACCTTTCAAAATTTAAAAGAATTTTAACCCATTGACTTATCCATTCTTACATTCCCATAGGCTCAGTGTAAAGACCACCCGGTTCCTGTAGGCGATGGGTCAACTTGATTGGAAATTCATGATGTGCGAAGCAGTTCCTGCTTCTGCATAGGAATGCACACATTTCAATTACTGTGTTCCACATTTACTTTTTGTTTCATTTAAACAACAATGGAAGGTTATATATAGTGATGTACACGTAGGTATATGCACATTTTAAGAATTTGTGTCATTTGAAGTTGCTATGTGGCAGAATTTGATGTTGGCTGCTTTCTTTATGGGCTAGAGAACCTTCTATATTTTAATCAAGTACGTCACATACCCGTTACTGTGACCACAAAGCTGCACTCGCCAATGTTTCCAGCAGCGTCTGTAGCTTCACACGTAACAATAGTTTTCCCGAACGAAAAATTGTCAACCGATGTGTGAGAGCACAAAACGGTTAAATTGCTATCCACGTTGTCAGTTGCATTAGGATCAATCGTGACACTTGATGATGAATTTCGCCCGTAATCAGTGCCAGACGTTATATTACGGCAATTTAGACTCGGTGCTTCAACGTCTGGAGAAAAAAAAGGAAAAGGTAAAGGAAAAAGTCAAAATTTCCTTCCGAAAAGAAAATGAAGCAACATTTTCAAGAGAAGAATGCTAAATTCACGATAAGAATTTGATTCATCTTACCTCTGACTGAGACAGTGAACGTGCAGGTTTCGGTATTTCCAAAGTCGTCCGTTGCATTGCAAGTCACAGTAGTGTTACCATAAGAGAAAGTGTCTTGTGAGGTGTGAGAGCAGATGATAGAAACATCCAAATCCACATTGTCAGTCACCGATGGATCTATGATAATGTCACTTGACGTTGATACTCCCATATCTGTAGGGCGACTAACTTCAGAGCAACTAAGCATTGGATTCCTTTCATCTGTAATTGAAGCAGAAATTTTATACAATGAAAATTCAAAAAAAAAATTCAAGTGAAAAGAAATTTTAACTTGATTGGTAATTCATGATTTACTAAGCAGCACGTAGGATGGTATACAGACATTTCAATTACTGTGTCAATGTGTTCCACATAAATCTACTTTTTGTTTCATTTAAACAAAATTGGAGTGTTATAGTGATGTCCATGTAGGAATATTCATACTTTAAGAACTCGTTTCACATTAAGTTGTTATGGCAGAATTTGATGTTGCATGCTTTCTTCATTTTATATAGGACCTTCTAAATTTCAATGCAGTACGTCACCTACCCGTTACTGTGACCACAAAACTGCACTCGCCAACGTTTCCAGCAGCGTCAGTAGCTTGACACGTAGCAGTAGTTTTCCCGAACGAAAAAATGTCAACAGATGTGTGAGAGCAGATTACAGTTAAATTGTTATCCACGTTGTCAGTTGCAATAGGATTAATCGTGACACTTGATGATGAATTTCGCCCGTAATCAGTGCCAGACGTTATATTAAGGCAATTTAGACTCGGTGCTTCTGCATCTGGAAATAAAAATAAAAAATAAAAAAATAGTAGAAAAACGAAAATTTCATTGATATAATTAATTTAATTTCTTCCCTAAGAAAATGACGCAACATATTTAAAGGCATTGAGTATTGTATTGGCATTGAGTAGAAAGCCAATACAAGGCAACAAATTACGTTGTCAGTCACCGATGGATCTATGAATATGTCGCTTGACGTAGATACTCCCATCTCCGTAGGGCGACTTAAATCAGAGCAACTGAGCACTGGATACCTTTCATCTGTAATTGAAGCAGAAGGGTTTATGCGATTATTTTTTTTTAAAAAAGTTTCCCAGTAAAGAGCAGGGACCACAGAGCGTTTTTTGAAAGGGGAGGGGGGCTGATTTGATTTCCCTTTACTAATGACAATTTCGCACTTTTTTTTCTGGGATTTAATGAAACGTGTCTACTCGAGAAAATGGGGGGGGGGGGGGGGGGCGGCATTTCCGTGGCCCGTGAAGAGGAATTTTATCTTGATTGATAATTCATGATAGGAAGCAGCACATGCTTCGATTTTGGTATACAGACATTTCTATTACTGCGTCAGTGCGTTCCACATAAATTCACTTTTTTTGTTTCATTTAGTCAACAATGGAGGGTTATAGTGATGTCTATGTAGGAATATACATATTTTTAGAACTCGAGTCACATTAAGTAGTTATGGCAGCATATTAAAAAATGTACATGCTAGAGGACCTTCTAAATTTCAATCTGATAAGTCACATACCCGTTACTGTAACCACCAAGCTGCACTCGCCAACGTTTCCAGCAGCGTCAGTAGCTTGACACGTAACAGTAGTTTTCCCGAACGGAAAATCGTCATCAGATCTGTGAGAGCAGATAACAGTTAAATTGCTATCCACGTTGTCAATAGAATTAGGATTAATCGTGACACGTGAAGATGAATTTTGTCCGTAATCAGTGCCAGATGTTATATTACGGCAATCTAGACTTGGTGCTTCAGCATCTGGAGATTAAAAAAATGGTTGAAAAATACGGAAATTTTATTAGTACAATTTATTCTGTTTCTTTTCACTTAGTCCTGATTTTCTTTACATGTTAATTAAGACCCCTCTTACATTTACAAGCATGAACATCGTTGCAACAGCTTCTTTTTTTTCTTTAAGAAAAGCGTAATAAAGAAGTGTAGGCCTATTAGTTCACAACTTTAACTGAAACACCTGCCGCAAGATACAAGTTTCCATATTTGATCCCATTTGTGATATATTTTACACAGTTTTGCAAACGCAGCGTATACACGTATTCATTCTGTTATTACTGGGGTTTTCGTCAACAAAATTTAAACTTGTTTAGACAATTATTCTTATGACTCTTTCTCTCTCTCTCTCTCTGTGGCTTGTGAATGCATTTTCCCATCCAGGCTACAACTTTGTGGGACGAGCAAATCGCCATTTAGAAGAGAACTACATCATTACAAAAAGAAAAAAAAACAAAAAAGAATCAATATATCGTCTGTTTAGAGCCAGAAGGGCGTTAACTATGTGCTAAAGTATAATGCGATAACGCCCTATTGGCTCCAAACAGATCTGAAGAACTATGCCTCAGCTGGATCCAAGCTACGCGACCATTATTCTCTCATTTTCATTTCTCACAATTATATATATATATATATATATATATATATATATATATGTGTGTGTGTGTGTGTGTGTGTGTGTGTATTAAGATTTATGCATTTTAGAATCTGTGAAACATCAAAACAAAGGGGGAAAGCAAAAATATAACAGAAACGTGTTACATATTATTACCAGATACGAGTTATATGAAGCACAAAGTTGGTTATTACCTGTGACTGTAACATAGAAAAGGCAGGTGCCAGTGTTCCCTGCAGTATCTTCAGATGAACAATTCACAGCGGTGTTCCCTATCAGGAATGTATCACTAAATGTAAAAGAACATGTGACAGCACTATCTGCATCAACGTTATCAGTTGCAGTTGGGTTCAGTGTAACGGTGGAGGAGGAATTGAGTCCCGTATCCGTAGTATCACTTACATTTGGGCAATTCAGAATAGGTGCTTCAGCATCTGAAAACATTAGACAATTCATCAAAAATTTTGAAACATGGCATGTCACCTAGTTTGATTAAAAACGTACAACTCATGATAAGGACACTATAAAGAAAATATATGATCTATCGCACTTTAAAACCAAATATCAAATCAAACACACAATTCCTCTGAAAATGGTGGTGTTTCTATCAAATTAAAATCCACCTTCTAGAAATAAATTAATCAAAATACAATTATTATTCTAGTATGATATTGAACAATTTGCATTTAATTTATATATATATATATATATATATATATATATATATATATATATATATACATATAATAATAATAACATTCCGCTTTGAAATAGCGACTAATACATCGGAGATGTCTCTAAGCGCTTTACAGATATATTATTACCCCGGTCATCGGATTCTGGCTTGCCTGCACACAATGTACGCACATTCTGCACTCCCTGGGGAGTATTCCAGCAATGGGCCATGGCGCTCACATTGCTAAGCAAACGACATTAACTTTCGCATCCTACCGGGTACCAATTTAACACCTGGGTGGAGAGTGGCAAATGTAGATTAACGTCTTGCCAAAAGACGCTAGTGCTGCGGTGGGATATATATATTATATTTATATGTTTAATGCATTTTAGAATCCGCGAAACATTAAAACAAAGGGGGAAAGCAAATATATAATAGCAACGTGTAACATAGTAACATATACGAGTTCTATGAAGCACAGCAAAGGTTGGTAATTACCTGTAACTGTTACATAGAAAACGCAAGTGCCACTGTTCCCTGAAGTATCTTCAGACGAACAATTCACAGCGGTGTCCCCTATCAGGAATGTATCACTAGATGTTGAAGAACATGAGACAGCAGGATCTGCATCCACATTATCAGTTGCAGTTGGGTTCAATGTAACGGTGGATGAGGAATTTAGTCCCGTATCCGTAGTATCAATTACATTTGGGCAATGCAGAAGAGGTGCTTCATCATCTGAAAAATTAGACAATTCTTCATTTTAAAAAAAGACATGGCATGTCACCTGGTTTGATTAAAAGGTTATAACTCATGACAAGGACCCTTTAAAAGAATTATGTGATCTCTCGAATTTTAAAATCAAATATCAAATGAAACACACAATTCCTCTGAAAATGGTGGTGTTTCTTTAAAATTAAAATATACCTTCTGTACCTTCTACATATTTCAAGAGGGAATATTTTAGAATTAAAATATACCTTCTAGAAATATATAAATCAAAATACAATTATTCTTTTAGTATGAATATTGATTCTTTTGCATTTGCTTATTTAAAAAAGAAGAAAAAAGAATATATATATATATTGAGGTTCATGCATTTTCTAATCTGTAAAATATCAAAACAAAGAGTTAAAGCAAATAAATAATAGCAATGTGTTACATGTCACCAGGCACCACAAAACCACCAAAAAGTCGTCCTGTGTCATTTTCAGTTAGAGCTCAATTAATGTGTTTTTGGTTGGCATGGTCAAATATAAGTTTTGGGTATTTCCTGAAAGAGTATACTTTTTTCTAAGTAATCTGAAAATTTGGAGGCACCAAACAATCTAAAACTAGTATTTTTCACAATCTTTTGTTAGACTTGTGTGTGTCTTCTCTGGATTTTGTGGTATTACTTTTCTTTTTTACGACCCTGAATACTTGTCTCATTTTGATCTCCGATAACTTTTAAACAGTAAGTTCTTGCATTGATACATGAGCACTATGATGAACAGGATATGACTAATTAGTATGCCAAGTTTTAGGACAATCTGACAATCCCTTCATAACATTTTTTATTGAGTTCTAATCCTCCTTTTGTCACCTTAGCACAACACCTTGCAAGTCAGAGTGCTTCAATAGACTCCAAATTTTAAACCCTTATTTCTCAGAAGTAACATTATGAGGGACTGTACATTCTTCTCTCTGTACAGTGAGTTAAGAACATCCAATGCTAATGAGTTATATATCATTTTAAAGCTGATAATCTCCTCTTTCATAATCAGACCTCAACTAAAAATTCCCATCTGGCGACTTTTTGGTGGTTTTGTGGTGCCTGGGGGTGTTTCATAAAGCTGTTCGTAAAGTTGAACGCATGACTTTACGAACGACTGGAATATGAAGTGCCAGATAGGTGCCCAAAGTTTTTTCCTGATGTTTAACAAGGTGTGACTGCATTTCCAATAACCATAACCTCATTTAAATTATGGCAACAAATATTTGTTGCATTAAAAATGTTTGTTATAATAAGAATGTTAATCTACATCTGCACAGTTCAACTTTAGTTGATGCAGTTAAAAATGATTGAGCATCCCATTTGGCGTGTCATATTTTAGTCATTCGTAAGGACATGCGTAACTTTATGAACAGCTTTATGAAACACCCCCAGGTCACATATTAACAAATACGAGTTTAATATGAAGCACATCCAAAGTTGGTTATTACCTGTAACTGTAACATAGAAAAGGCAGGTGTCAGTGTTCCCTGCAGTATCTTCAGATGAACAATTCACAGCGGTGTTCCCTATCAGGAATGTATCACTAGATGTAGAAGAACATGAGACAGCAGGATCTGCATCCACGTTATCAGTTGCAGTTGGGTTCAAGGTAACGGAGGATGAGGAATTTAGTCCCGTATCAGAAGCATCACTTACATTTGGGCAATTCAGAATAGGTGCTTGATCATCTGAAAACATTCGACAATTCATAAAAAAAAATATTTGAAACATGGCATGTCTCCTGGTTTGAATGAAAACGTACAACTCATGACAAGGACCCTATAAAACAAATTATATGATCTATCAAATTTCAAAACCAAATATCAAATGAAACACATAATTCCTCTGAAAATGGTGGTGTTTCTTTCAAATTAAAATAAATACTTTCAGGAAATATATAAATCAAAATACAATTATTATTCTACTGTGAACAATGAATCATCTGTACCCAATCAATGAAGAAACAAATATATATATATATATATATATATATATATATATATATATATATGTACTAAGATTTATGCATTTAAGAATATGTGAATCATCAAAACAAAGGGGAAAAGCAATATATAACTGAAACGTGTTACATATTATTACCAGATACGAGTTAAATGAAGCACACGCAAAGTAGAATATTACCTGTGACTGTAACATAAAAAAGGCAGGTGCCAGTGTTCCCTGCAGTATCTTCAGACGAACAATTCACAGCGGTGTTCCCTATCAGGAATGTATCACTAGATGAAGAAGAACATGAGACAGCAGGATCTGCATCCACGTTATCAGTTGAAGTTGGGTTCAATCTAATAGTGGATGAGGAATTTATTCCAGTATCCGTAGTAGAACTTACATTTGGACAATTCAGAATAGGTCCTTCGTCATCTGAAAAATTAGACAATTCATCAAAATTTTGAAACGTGGCATATCACCTGGTTTGATTAAAAGGGCTCAACTCATGACGAAGACCCTATAAAATTAATTATATGATCCATCGAAATTTAAAACACTACAATAATGTTGTGTTTCATTTGATATATTATATCAAATGAAACACAACATTCCTCTGAAAATGGAGGTGTTTCTTTCAAATCAAAATACACTTTCTAGAAATAAATAAATCAAAATACAATTATTCTTCTAGTATGCATATTGAACAATTTGTATTCAATTATCTACAATATATATATATATATATATATATATATATATATATATATATATATAAAGTGAAAGAAAACTGCTAAATGCGTTTGTAATGCATTGTGGCCAATTTTATTTTTCTACTCTAATTTTCGGCGCTCCCTGGCGTCTTCTTCAGGAGAACAATAAATGATAAGGTATCATACAAATAATTGAAATAGTTACAGTTATAGCGCGCGCATCCTCAGTCAGATATAGGTTGCTTAGAAACCGTTTCTCTTAGAGATCTAACTGAGGATGCGCGCGCTTTACAAAAAAATGATGGATATAATTATGTAGATGAGAAAAGAGTAATGTGCGCGCTTCATTATTACGTAATTTACGTAATTTACGTAATAATACACAAAATCCCAAGTAGTATTAGCGGCAAAGATTCAAAATAATAGTATTGAAACAAAGAAGGAGAATTGATACCAAATCATTATTAAAGAACTTGTGATTGAAAAGATACAAAATAAATAAATAAAAAAATATATATATAAAAAACCTAGCGAAAATATGTAAATCCATTGAGGAAGTAAAGATCTCTGTTGAGACCTTTTCCTTCAAAACTTCTGCTTTTAACAATTGCCCGTAATTCGGCAATTTTCCTATCGTCGGCTGACTTGTAGCCTCCACCGAAATTCAAACCTTGACATCCGCAACTGAGTGATTGGGAAGGCTGAAGTGTTTAGCTACAGGGAGATCATTCCGTCTTTTGTTGATGGATGATCTGTGGTTGTTAAAACGCATCCGAAATTTGGTGCTAGTCTAACTAAGGGGATGCGCAAAGGATAAAACGCGCATCCCCTTAGTTACAACCTACCATCCTGCCACGAAATCCTTTGCTAAACGGGTCAGATTAGAGTGGCCTACCTTACATCTTGACCAAAGCCTAGGAAAAGTAGTTGGTGACCCTCCCCTTCATGCTCAACGTCAGCCCCCAAACTTAAGGAATTTGCTTGTTAGCAGCAAACTCCCGACCTTCTCACCTCGGAGAGGCAATATTCCCTGCGCCAAACCTAGATGTCAGATTTGCAAACATCTCATCACTGACACCACGATCAAGGTCACTGACAATTTCACTCTCCGGCCGGGACGTCATAACTGCGATTCCAGCAATGTTCTTTAATGCCTCTTTTGCGCACGCTGCCCAGACGTTGTGTATGTTGGTGAGACTAGCACCAAATTTCGAATGCGTTTTAACAACCACAGATCATCCATCAACAAAAGACGGAATGATCTCCCTGTAGCTAAACACTTCAGCCTTCCCAATCACTCAGTTGCGGATGTCAAGGTTTGCCTTTTCGGTGGAGGCTACAAGTCAGCCGACGATAGGAAAATTGCCGAATTACGGGCAATTGTTAAGCGCAGAAGTTTTGAAGGAAAGGGTCTTAACAGAGATCTTTACTTCCTCAATGGATTTACATATTTTCGCCGGTTTTTTTTTTTTTTTTTGTATCTTTTCAATCACAATTTCTTTAATAATGATTTGGTATCAATTCTCCTTCTTTGTTTCAATACTATTATTTTGAATCTTTGCCGCTAATACTGCTAGGGATTTTGTGTATTATTACGCAAATTACGTAAATTACGTAATAATGAAGCGCGCACATTACTATTTTCTCATCTACATAATTATATCCATCATTTTTTTGTAAAGCGCGCGCATCCTCAGTCAGATCTCTAAGAGAGACGGTTTCTTAGCAACCTATATCTGACTGAGGATGCGCGCGCTATAACTGTAACTATTTCAATTATTTGTATGATACCTTATCATTTATTGTTCTCCTGAAGAAGCGCCGAAAATTTGAGTAGAAAAATAAAATTGGCCACAATGCATTACAAACTCTTTTAGCAGTTTTATTTCAATTTGTTTGAGCCGATACGTGAAACTTTAACATGTTTATATATATATATATATATATATATATATATGAAGGATATTGCATTTTAGAATCTGCGAAACATCAAAACAAAGGGGGAAAGCAAATGAATAGTAGGAATGTGTAACATATTAACTTAAACGAATTATATAAAGCACAGCCAAGGTTGGTTATTACCTGTAACTGTAACATAGAAAAAGCAGGTGCCAGTGTTCCCTGCAGTATCTTCAGACGAACAATTCACAGAGGTGTCCCCTATCAGGAATGTATCACTAGATGTAGAAGAACATGTGACAGCAGGATCTGCATCAACGTTATCAGTTGTAGTGGGGTTCAATGTAACGGAGGATGAGGAATTTAGTCCCGTATCCGTAGTATCACTTACATTTGGGCAATTCAGAAAAGGTGCTTCATCATCTGAAAAATGTGACAATCCATCAAAATTTAAAAACACGGCGCGTCACCTGGTTTGATTCAAAGGGTACAACTCATGACAAGGACCCTATCAAAAAAAAATTATATGATGTAGCGAATATCAAATGAAACACCTAATTCCTCTGAAAATGGTGGTCTTTCGTAAAAATTAAAATATACCTTCTTATATTCTATTTATTTATATTTTTAAAATTGAATTATACTTTCTAGAAATATATAAATCAAAATACAATTATTCTCTTAGTATGAATATTGAACCATTTGTATTTATTATTCAAAACACACCCACACACACAATATATATATATATATATATATATATATATATATATATATATATATATAATGAAAGGAATGTCACTATGAGACGGTCGTAGCTTTTATTGTCCTTTATTTGTAAAGCTTTCGATCAATCTTCATCAGGACTGTATAAAGATATAAAATGATGGCTGACATTTACATCGGAATATACATTTCAATTTTTTACAATGGTTAAGTACTAATCAATATAATTATAATAATATTATTTATGTTGATTATTATTTTAATGACTCTATATATATATTATGGTTCATGCATTTCAGAATCTGTAAAACATCAAAACATAGGGGGAAAGCAAATATATAATAGCAATGTGTTACATATTAACAGATACGAGTTTAATATGAAGCACAACCAAAGTTGGTTATTACCTGTAACTGTAACATAGAAAAGGCAGGTGTCAGTGTTCCCCGCTGTATCTTCAGACGAACAATTCACAGCGCTATTCCCTACCAGGAACGTATAACTAGATGTAGAAGAACATGAGACAGCAGGATCTGCATCCACGTTATCAGTTGCAGTAGGGTTCATTGTAACGGTGGATGAGGAATTTAGTCCCCTATCCGTAGTATCACTTACATTTGGGCAATTCAAAATAGGTGATTCATCATCTGAAAACGTTAGACAATTCATCAAAAATTTTCAAACATGGCATGAGTCCTGGTTTGATGGAAAACGTACAACTCATGACAAGGACCCTATAAAACAAATTATATGATCATTCAATTTTAAAACCAAATATCAATTCCTCTGAAAATGGTGGTGTTTCTTTCGAATCAATATAAACCTTGTAGAATATATAGATCGTAATACAATTTTTCTTCTAGTATGAATATTGAACCATTTGTATCCAATTATTAAAAAAATATATATACATATCTTAAGTTTTATGCATTTTCCTATCTGTGAAACATCAAAATAAAGGGGGAAAGCAAATATATATCAACAACGTGTCATATATTGACAGATACGAGTTATATGAAGCACAAGCAAAGTTGGTTATTACCTGTAACTGTAACATAGAAAAGACAGGTGCCAGTGTTCTCTGCAGTATCTTCAGATGAACAATTCACAGCGGTGTTCCCTATCAGGAATGTATCACTAGATCTAGAAGAACATGTGACAGCACTATTTGCATCAACGTTATCAGTTGCAGTTGGGTTCAATGTAACGGTGGATGAGGAATTTAATCCGGTGTCCGTAGTATCACTTACATTTGGGCAATTCAGAATAGGTGCTTCATCATCTGAAAACATTAGACAATTCATCAAAATTTTGAAACATGGCATGTCATCTAGTTTGATTAAAAACGTACAACTCATGACAAGGACCTTATAAATCAAAATATATGATCTATCAAATTTTAAAACCAAATTTCAAATGAAACACACCGTTCCTCTAAAAATGGTGGTGCTTCTTTCAATTCAAAATGTACCTTCTTGAAATATATAAATCAAAATGAAATAATTCTTCTAGCATGAATATTGAACCATTTGTATTCAATTATTTCAACAACAACAACATATATATATATATATATAAATATATATATATATATATATATATATATGTGACCCGGCACCACAAAACCACCAAAAAAAATTGTTCTGATTTTATCGTATTTAGATAGAACAAAGTCTTAGCTTCAAAATGACACATGACTCATTATAATTGCAATTTTCTAACCCTTTTAATTCAGCGAATGAAAGGAGCTGTAAGAGAGGTTTGCTGGTATCAAATAGGAAGGAAATGAGCTCTATTAAAGTTCAGGCCTATCAAGCGTGCGGAGTAAGAAAACAAGAGACAAAATCAATAGAGAACGAGTCAAAAGGCCATAGCACCCACTATGAATGAATTGTCGGATTAGGTTGATATTTGGTATAGGAGTGTTAAATATAGTTTATTCATTCTATTGCCAAGGCTTCAAATTTTGAACTTTAGTCATTCGAAAGTTATTATGATGCAAATGAGAGTGTTCTAATGGGAGATTAAGGGCACCTCGGTGGCCTGACACCTGCACTAGACAATGCCTATTCACTGCATTGGGGTGTCTTTCTTTGTTCCCTGTTACATAATACTGGTTTGTTAGCTTGTAGTCCTTCTGATATCATACAATGAACTTGTAATTTAGTCTATAATTAACTTAAATAGGACCTACTCTTTTTCTTTTCCACAATGATTAAGCTATGTAATTTGTTTTACATAGAACTTACATAATCTTTCCTTGCTCACATGAATAAACTTGATCGTGCGTTAGCAAATAAATCCTTTTTCAGACTCTGTTTCGTCATGGAAATGGAACTTAAAACTGCTCTGTAAGCTGCTTTCGCGACTATTGGTGAACTGGAATATCTATATGATGAGATTGCTGAGAGTTTATTCCTTCTAACAGTATAAAAATCATTAGGGAAAAGGTAATTTAACGCCCGTGAGATTGCAGTGATTTTACGGGGGTGAGCGGTACCGAGTAAAAAAAAATCATACGGGAAGGCGAAGAATTAGGAAGAAACCGAAGCTGTGCGAAAAAAAAAACTGGTCTAGAAAAACTGTTAAAAGCTCATCTTCTACTGCGTTTTAAGCTTCCATATTTTGATATAAGGTACAGAAAAGAACGATCTTTCAGAAAAAAACAAAAATCCCAAAATCAAATTGTCCAACCCATTTCCATTTCAGCTGTTTACACAAAATCACGGCTTGCGACTTTTTTGGTGGTTTTCTGGTGCCGGGTCACATATATACATTGAGGTTTATGCATTTTAGAATCTATTAAACATCAAAACAAAGGGGGAAAGCAAATATATAATATAATATAATAAGTTGGTTAATACCTGTAACTGTAACATAGAAAAGGCAGGTTCCAGTGTTCCCTGCAGTATCTTCAGACGAACAATTCACGGCGGTTTCCCCTAGCAGGAATGTATCACTAGATGTTGAAGAACATGAGAAGTCAGGATCTGCATCCACGTTATCAGTTGCAGTTGGGTTCAATGTAACGGAGGATGAGGAATTTAGTCCCGTATCCGTACTATCACTTACATTCGGGCAATTCAGAATAGGTGCTTCATCATCTTAAAAATTAAACAATTCATCAAAGTTTTAAAACATGGCATGTCATCTGGTTTCATTTAAAAAAGTACAACTCATGACAATGACCCTATAAAACAAATTATATGATCTATCGAATTTTAAAACCAAATATCAAATGAATCACACAATTCCTCTGAAAATGGTGGTGTTTCATGCGAATCAATATGTTCCTCCTATAAATATATAAATAAAAATACAATTATTCTTCTAGTATGAATATTGAACCATTTGTATCCAAATAATAATGAAGAAAATATTGATATTTATATATATCTTAATATTTATGCATTTTATTATCTCTGAAACTTCAAAACAAAGGGGAAAGCATGTATAGAACAGCAAAGTGTTACATGTTAACAGATACGAGTTATATGAAGCACAACCAAGGTTGGTTATTACCTGTAACTGTAATATAGAAAAGGCAGGTGCCAGTGTTCCCAGCAGTATCTTCAGACGAACAATTCACAGCGGTGTCCCCTATCAGGAATGTATCACTAGATGTAGACGAACATGAGACAGCAGGATCTGCATCCACGTTATCAGTTGCAGTTGGGTTCAATGTTACGTTGGATGAGGAATTTAGTCCCCTATCCGTAGTATCACTTACATTTGGGCAGTTCAGAATAGGTGCTTCATCATCTGAAAAATTAGACAATTCATCAAAATTTGAAAAAATAGCATGTCACCTAGTTTGATTGAAAACGTACAACTCATGACAAGGACACTATAAACAAATATAATCTATCAAATTTCAAAACCATATATCAAATGAAACACACAATTCCTCTGAACATGGTAGTGTTTCTTTCAAGCAAAAAATACAATTCATAGAAATAAATAAATCAACAAACAATTATTCTTCTAGTACGAATATAGAACAATTTTTATTCTATGATCTAAATATATATAAAGGTTTAATGCATTTTAGAATCGGCGAAACATTAAAACAAAGGGGGAAAGCAAATATATAATAGCAACGTGTAACATATTAGCATATGCGAGTTATATGAAGGAAATGGAAGGTTGGTTATTACCTGTAACTGTAACATAGAAAAGGCAGGTGCCAGTGTTCCCTGCAGTATCTTCAGACGAACAATTCACAGCGGTGACTCCTATCAGGAATGTATCACTAGATGTTGAAGAACATGAGACAGCAGGATCTGCATCCACGTTATCAATTGCAGTTGGGTTCAATGTAACGGTGGATGAAGAATTTAGTCCCCTATCCGTAGTGTCACTTACATTTGGGCAATTCATAAGAGGTGCTTCATCATCTGAAAAAATAGAAAATTCATCAAAATGTTAAAGAATATGGCATGTCACCTGATTTGATTAAAAAGGTACAACTCATGACAAGGACCCTTTAAAAGAATTACATGATCTATCGAATTTTAGAACCAAATAGCAAATGAAACACACAATTCCTCTGAAAATAGTGGTGATTCTTTAAAATCAAAACATACACTCTGTACCTTCCAAATATTTCAAGAAGGAATATTTTAGAATTAAAATTTGCCTTCTAGAAATATATCAATCAAAATACAATTATTCTTTTAGTATGAATATTGAACCATTTGTATTTACTTATTTTAAAAAGAACAAAAAATGTATATATAATAAGGTTCATGCATTTTAGAATCTGTAAAATATCAAAACAAAGAGTTAAAGCAAATATATAATAGCAATGTGTTACACATTAACAAAAACGAGTTTAATAAAGTTCGTTATTACCTTTAACTGTAACATAGAAAAGGCAGGTGTCAGTGTTCCCTGCGGTATCTTCAGACGAACAATTCACAGCGGTGTCCCCTATCAGGAATGCATCACCAGATGTAGGCGAACATGAGACAGGAGGATCTGCATCCACGTTATCAGTTGCAGTTGGGTTCAGTGCAATTGAGGATGAGGAATTTAGTCCCGTCTCCGTAGTATCACTTACGTTTGGGCAATTCAAAATAGGTGCTTCATCATCTAAAAAAAATAGAAAATTCATCAAAAAGATTTAAAACATGGCATGTCTCCTCGTTTGATTAAAAACGTACAACTCATGACAAGGACCCTATAAAACAAATTATAAGGTCTAGGCCTATCGAATTTTAAACCAAATATCAAATGAAATACACAAGTCCCCTGAAAATAGTGGTGTTTCTTTCCAAAAAAAATAAAAAAATACTTTCTAGAAGTATATGAATCAAAAAACAATTATTCTTCTACTATGATTATTGAACCATTTGTATCCAAGCAATGAAAAAAAATGTGTGTGTGTGTGTGTGTGTATTAAGATTTATGCATTTTAGAGTGTGTGAAACATCAAAACAAAGGGGGAAAGCAAATATATACCAGAAACGTGTTACATATTATTACCAGATACGAGTTATATGAAGCACAAGCAAAGGTGGTTATTACCTGTGACTGTTACATAGACAAGGCAGGTGCCAGTGTTCCCTGCAGTATCTTCAGACGAACAATTCACAGCGGTGTCCCCTATCAGGAATACATCACTAGATGTAGAAGAACATGTGACAGAAGGATCTGCATCCACGTTATCAGTTGAAGTTGGGTTCAGTGTAACTGTGGATGAGGAATTTAGTCCCGTATCCGTAGTAGCACTTACATTTAGGCAATTCAGAATAGGTGCTTCATCATCTGAAAAATTAGACGATTCATCAAAATTTTAAAACATGGCATATCACATGGTTTGATTTAAGCGGTTCAACTCACGACGAGGACCTTAAGAAATTTATTATATGATCTATCGAAATTTTAAACTAAATATCGAATGAAACAACAACAATCCTCTGAAAATGGAGGTTTTTCTTTAAAATTAAAATACACCTTCTAGAAATAAATTAAAATACATTTATTCTTATAGTATGAATATTGAACAATTTGAATTCAATTATCTTATATATAACTATCATATACATTTATGAAGGTTAATGCTTTTTTGAATCTGCGAAACATCAAAACAAAGGGGGAAAGCAAATAAATAATAGGAACGTGTAACATATTAACATATACGAATTATATGAAGCACAGCCAAGGTTGGTTATTACCTGTAACTGTAACATAGAAAAAGCAGGTGCCAGTGTTCCCTGCAGTATCTTCAGACGAACAATTCACAGCGCTGTTCCCTACCAGGAATGTATCACTCGATGTAGAAGAACATGTGACAGCACGATCTGCATCCACGTTATCAGTTGCGGTTGGGTTCAATGTAACGGTGGATGAAGAATTTAGTCCCGTATCCGTAGTATCACTTACATTTGGGCAATTCAGCATAGGTGCTTCATCATCTGAAAACGTTAGACAATTCATCAAAACGTTAAAACATGGCGTGTCACCTGGTTTGATTAAAAGGGTACAGCTCAGGATAAGGACCCTATCAAAAAAATTATATCATCTATCGAATTTTAAAGCCAAATATCAAATGAAACACACCATTCCTCTGAAAATGGTTGTGTTTCTTAAAAATGAAAATATACCTTCTCTACCTTCTATATATTTCTAGAAGGATTATTTTCAAATTAAAATATACCTTCTAGATATATTTCTCAAAATACAACTATTTTCTTCAAAGTATGAATATTGAGCCATATGTATTTACTTATTTAAAAAAAAATAATAAAAAAAATTATATATATATATATATATATATATATATATATATAATTGTGAGAAATGAAAATGAGAGAATAATGGTTGCGTAACTTAAATTAAAGTTCCCCAGAGCTGTCCTCCCTTTTTTCTTATTTCCTTACAATTATATATATATATATAAACCCCTCAAAAAAAGTTCAGCAATTCAACTTTGAGCCTTGATATCTTTTTGGCGGCTTTTTAATCATTCTTGATTTTTAGATCATTGGAAAGTTTATTTATCCCCCTTCACATCCATGCCCCATTTGTAATGGTTATGTGATCCTTGAATGCACAGCACCCCTGAATAGAGGGCAAAGTCAAAAGTGAAAAGTTGCAAATTGAATGGCTATCTTGGCTATTGTCTATTACTTTTGTTGCAATGTGGGGTGTGTGTGAATGATGTTGAATGGGTCATGAATGATTCAACAAGTTTATTTCCTGTTTGGTAGATGAAATGTGCCTTGCACAAGCTTTATGCTTGGCAGTGCTTACTTTTAAAGAGTAGCTGTTCGCGTATGTTAACATGCCACGTCTATCAAATGTTGAGAAGGCTCGAGCAATCGGCCAAATCGAAGCCGGTATTCCCCAAAGAGAAGTTGCTGCTCAATTTGGAGTGAGCCCCAGTACCATCTCCAGATTATTGGCAAAGTTCCGGGAAACTGGGGATGTCAAGGACAGACCAAGGAGTGGTCGTCCAAAGAAGACAACCCAACAAGAAGACCGCTTCCTGACCCTTTCTGCCCTGCGGAATCGAAGGTTATCTTCCAGGAACCTGCAAGGACGATTTGCTCGAAGATTTGCTCGAAGATTTGCCAAGCGACTCTCCGACCAGACCATCAGGAACAGACTTCACGCAGCCAATTTAAGAGCTCACAAGGCAGCAAGAAGACCTGCACTTTCGGCCTTGCATCGTCATTCCCGTCAACGCTGGTGTTTGCAACATCTTCGATGGAACCGGGAAATGTGGCAGTATGTCCTTTTTACAGATGAATCCAGATTCTGCTTGAGGAAACTGGACGGAAGGGTGAAAGTGTGGCGTCGCCGTGGGGAACGCTTCGCTGACTGCTGCATCGACCGGGTAACAGCGTTTGGAGGAGGCAGTGTTATGGTGTGGGGTGGCATATCTGCTGAGGGAAAGACACAGCTTATCATCGTTGATGGAAACCTGACAGCAGAGAGATACCGAGACAACATTCTTCGGCCAGAGGTCATCCCATACATGCGCAATCTTGGACCAAACGCCATCTTCCAAGATGACAACGCCCGCCCACACAGAGCAAGGATCATCACCGAATACCTGCAGGAGGAGGCAGTGACGAGGATGGATTGGCCTGCGAACAGCCCTGACTTGAACCCAATCGAGCACCTGTGGGACCAGCTTGGCCGTGCTGTACGCGCCAGAGTGACAGATCACACTACACTGGCTGAGTTGCGACAGATCCTTATCGAAGAGTGGAACCTCATCCCACAGCAACGCATCACCAGGCTGGTGACAAGCATGAGGAGGAGATGCCAGGCTGTCGTAGCTGTATTCGGATCTTCTACTCGCTACTGAACTTCTGATCCTTTGCTATTCCACATTTGATGTGCATGTTACTCAATAAAAAGTGCCAAACATTTTGTCATTTGCAAATTTGTGTATTTGTGTTTGTTTTTGTTTCGTTAGAGAGGGGAGAGAGAGTTAAAGAACATGAGTTCACATCAAGAAAGGGGAATGTGTTTGTTGAAGTGAAAAGCAATCCAAGAGAAGAGGAGAGTTTGTGTTGCTTATGTTTCTGTGATAGGGTTACATGGCTGAAAATGAGATAATTTGCTGAGGGGAGACTTTTTTCCCCACCGCAGTTGTATACTGCTAGGGTGGAAACTTGCAATATTCTGCATGAAACCAAAACACAATATTAATGTTATCACAGTCAGTTGCTGATTAAAACACATTCCATCTTAAAACAAAAGAATAATTCCACTTCAAAATCACTGAAAACAATATTTGTCCACCAAACAAGGGATTACAGCAGAAACATGCACACCTAATACAAAATTAAACAAACCAAAAGGAACAAAAACAAAGAAACAAAACCTTTCATTCCAGTTAAGAACTCAGTGTGAACAATAACAATGCATTCTGCAACTTTTCACTTTTGACTTTGCCCTATATTTAGGTGCACTGCACATTCCGTGATTATATAATCAATACAAATGTGGTATCATTGTGAAGGTGAATAAACAAGCTTTACAATGATATCAAACTTGATGATGATCATACAGTTACTAGAGAGATATAAATGCTTAAACTTGAATTGCAGAATTTTTTCGAGGGGTTTATATTAAGGTTTATGCATTTTAGAATCTATCAAAACAAAGGGGGGAAACCGAGTATATATTATAGCAATGTATTACATATTAACAGATACAAGTATAATATGAAGCACAACCAAAGTTGGTTATTACCTGTAACTGTAACATAGAAAACGCAGGTGTCAGTGTTTCCTGCAGTATCTTCAGACGAACAATTCACAGAGGTGTCCCCTATCAGGAATGTATCACTAGAAGTAGAAGAACATGAGACGGCGGGATCTGCATCCACGTTATCAGTTGTAGTTGGATTCAGTGTAACGGAGGATGAGGAATTTAGTCCCGCATCCGTAGTATCACTTACATTTGGGCAGTTCAAAATAGGGGATTCATCATCTGAAAACGTTAGACAATTCATCAAAAATTTTGAAACATGGCATGTCTCCTGGTTTGATTGAAAAGGTACAACTCTTGACAAGGACCCTATAAAACAAATTATATGATCTATCAAATTTTTAAACCAAATATCAAAAGAAACACACTATTCCTCTGAAAATGGTGGTGATTCTTTCGAATCAAAATAAACCTTCTAAAAATATAAATCGAAATACAAGTTTTCTTTTAGTATGAATATTGGACCATTTGTATCCAATTATTAAAATAATATATATATACATATCTTAAGGTTCGTGCATTTTGATATCTGTTAAACATCAAAACAAAGGGGGAAAGCAAATATATAACAGCAACGTGTTACATATCAACATATACGAGTTATATGAAGCACAAGCAAAGTTGGTTATTACCTGTAACTGTTACATAGAAAAAGCAGGTGCCAGTGTTCCCTGCAGTATCTTCAGACGAACAATTCACAGCAGTGTTCCCTATCAGGAATGTATCACTAGATTTAGAAGAACATGTCACAGCACTATCTGCATCAACGTTATCAGTTGCAGTTGGGTTCAATGTAACGGTGGATGAGGAATTTAGTCCCGTATCCGTTGTATCACTTACATTTGGGCAATTCAGTATAGGTGCTTCATCATCTGAAAACATTCGACAATTCATGAAAAAATATTTGAAGCATGGCATGTCACCTAGTTTGATTAAAAACGTACAACTCATCACAAGGACCCTATAAAACAAAATATATGATCTTTCAAATTTTAAAACCAAGATTGAAATGAAACACACCGTTCCTCTGAAAATGGTGTTTTTTCTTTCAATTCAAAATTTACCTTCTAGAAATATATAATTCAAATTAAAATTATTCTTCTAGTATGAATATTGAACCATTTATATTCAATTGTTTTAACAACCACAAGAAAAAAAAAAAATATATATATATATGTATATATATTAAGCTTTATGCATTTTGGAATCTGTAAAACGTCAAATCAAAGGGGGAAAGCAAATATATAATATAATATATAACAGATACGAGATTAAAATGAAGCGTAACCAAAGTTGGTTATTACCTGCAACTGTAACATAAAAAAGGCAGGTGTCAGTGTTCCCTGCAGTATCTTCAGACGAACAATTCACAGCGGTGTCCCCTAGCAGGAATGTATCACTAGATGAAGAAGAACACGAGACAGCAGGATCTGCATCCACGTTATCAGTTACAGTTGGGTTCAGTGCAACGGTGGATGAGGAATTTAGTCCCGTATCCGTAGTATCACTTACATTTAGGCAATTCAGAATAGGTGCTTGATCATCTGAAAAATTAGACGATTCATCAAAATTTTAAATCATGGCATATCACATGGTTTGATTAAAAGGGTACAACTCAGGATAAGGACCCTATCCAAAAGATTATATCATCTATCGAATTTTAAAACAAAATATCAAATGAAACACACAATTCCTCTGAAAATGGTTGTGTTTCTTAAAAATTAAAATATACCTCTACTACCTTCTATATATTTCTAGAAGGAATATTTTCAAACTAAAATATACCTTCTAGAAATATATCTCAAAATACAATTATTTTTTTAAGTATGAATATTGAGCCATTTGTATTTACTTATTTAAAAGAATTTGAAAAAAATGTATATATACATAAATATTAAGGTTTATGCATTATATAATCTATCAAATTAAAGGGGGAAAGCAAATATATAATAGCAATGTATTACATATAAACAGATACAAGTATAATATGAAGCACAACCAAAGTTGGTTATAACCTGTAACTGTTACATAGAAAAGACAGGTGTCAGTGTTCCCTGCCGTATCTTCAGACGAACAATTCACAGAGGTGTCCCCTATCAGGAATGTATCCCTAGAAGTAGCAGAACATGAGACGGCGGGATCTGCATCCACGTTATCAGTTGTAGTTGGATTCAATGTAACGGAGGATGAGGAATTTAGTCCCGCATCCGTAGTATCGCTTACATTTGGGCAGTTCAAAATAGGTGATTCATCATCTGAAAACGTGAGACAATTCATCAAAAAATTTTCAAACATGGCGCTTCTCCTGGTTTGATTGAAAACGTACAACTCTTGACAAGGACCCTATAAAACAAATTATATGATCTATCAAATTTTAAAACCAAATATCAAATGAAACACACTATTCCTCTAAAAATGGTGGTGATTCTTTCGAATCAAAATAAACCTTCTGATAATATATAAATCTAAATACAAGTTTTCTTCTAGTATGAATATTTGACCATTTGTATCCAATTATTAAAAAATATATATACAAATATATATATACATATCTTAAGGTTCATGCATTTTAATATCTGTGAAACAACAAAACAAAGGGGGAAAGTAAATATATAACAGCAACGTGTTACATATTAAAATATACGAGTTATATGAAGCACAACCAAAGTTGCTTAATACCTGTAATTGTAACATAGAAAAGGCAGGTGCCAGTGTTCTCTGCAGTATCTTCAGAGGAACAATTCACAGCGGTGTTCCCTATCAGGAATGTATCACTAGATTTAGAAGAACATGTCACAGCACTATCTGCATCAACGTTATCAGTTGCAGTTGGGTTCAATGTAACGGTGGATGAGGAATTTAGTCCCGTATCCGTAGTATCACTAACATTTGGGCAATTCAGTATGGGTGCTTCATCATCTGAAAACATTCGACAAGTTTTGAAAAAATATTTGAAGCATGGCATGTCACTTAGTTTAATTAAAAACGTACAACTCATGACAAGGACCCTATAACACAAAATATATGATCTTTCAAATTATAAAACCAAGATTGAAATGAAAACACCCTTCCTCTGAAAATGGTGGTTTTGCTTTCAATTAAAAATATACCTTCTAGAAATATATAATTCAAATTAAAATTATTCTTCTCGTATGAATATTGAACCAGTTGTATTCAATTATTTCAACAACCACCACCACCAAAAAAAACAACAAACAAACAAACAAACAAAAAAGAAATATATATATATATATATATATATATTAAGCTTAATGCATTTTGGAATCTGTAACACATCAAATCAAAGGGGGAAAGCAAATATATAATATAATATATAACAGATACGAGATTAATATGAAGCGCAACCAAAGTTGGTTAATACCTGTAACTGTAACATAAAAAAGGCAGGTGTCAGTGTTCCCTGCAGTATCTTCAGACGAACAATTCACAGCGGTGTCCCCTAGCAGGAATGTATCACTAGATGTAGACGAACATAAAACAGCAGGATCTGCATCCACGTTATCAGTTGCAGTTGGGTTCAATGCAACGGTGGATGAGGAATTTAGTCCCCTATCCGTAGTATCACTTACATTCGGACAGTTCAGAATAGGTGCTTCATCATCTGAAAAAATTAGACAATTCATCAAATTTTTAAAACATATCATGTCACCTAGTTTGATTAAAACCGTACAACTCATGACAATGACCCTATAAAACAAATTATATGATCTATCGAATTTTAAAACCAAATATCAAATTTAACCACACAATTTCTCTGAAAATGGTGGTGTTTCTTTCGAATCAATATATATATATACCTTCTGGAAATATATGATCAAAATACAATTATTGTTCTTGTATAAATATTGAACTATTTGTATTAAATTACTAAATAAAAAAATATATATCTTAATGTTTATACAATTTACTATCTGTGAAACATCAAAACAAAGGGTGAAAGCAAATATGTACCAGCAACGTGTTAGATATTAACAGATACGAGTTATATGAAGCAAAACCAAGGTCGGTTATTACCTGTAACTGTAACATAGAAAAGACAGGTGCCAGTGTTCCCTGCAGTATCTTCAGACGAACAATTCACAGCGGTGTCCCCTATCAGGAATGTATCAATAGATGCAGACGAACATGAGACAGCAGGATCTGCATCCACGTTATCAGTTGCAGTTGGGTTCAATGTTACGTTGGATGAGGAATTTAGTCCCCTATCCGTAGTATCACTTACATTCGGGCAGTTCAGAATAGGTGCTTCATCATCTGAAAAATTAGACAATTCATCAAATTTTAAAAACATAGCATGTCACCTAGTTTGATTGAAAACGTACAACTCATGACAAGGACCCTATAAACAAATATGATCTATCGAATTTTAAAACCAAATATCAAATGAAACACACAATTCCTCTGAACATGGTGGTGTTTCTTTCAAATTAAAATACACTTTATAGAAATAAATAAATCAAAATACAATTATTCTTCTAGTATGAATATTGAACAATTTTTATTCAATGCTCTAAATATTATATATATATATATATATATATATATATATATATATATATATATATAAAGGTTTAATGCATTTTAAAATCGGCGAAACATTAAAACAAAGGGGCAAAGCAAATATTTAATAGCAACGTGTAACATATTAGCATATGCGAGTTATACGAAGGTAAGGGAAGGTTGGTTATTACCTGTAACTGTAACATCGAAAAGGCAGGTACCAGTGTTCCCTGCAGTGTCTTCAGACGAACAATTCACAGCGGTGACTCCTATCAGGAATGTATCACTAGATGTTGAAGAACATGAGACAGCAGGATCTGCATCCACATTATCAGTTGCAGTTGGGTTCAATGTAACGGTGGATGAAGAATTTAGTCCCCTATCCGTAGTGTCACTTACATTAGGGCAATTCAGAAGAGGTGCTTCATCATCTGAAAAATTAGAAAATTCATCAAAATGTTAAAGGGCAATCCAACCTTGGTAATAAGATAATTTGTGTGAAAGCAGAAAAATAAGAAAAACAGGATGGTGAAAGTTTGAAAGAAATCGGACAAGGACTAAGAAAGTTATGGATGTTTGAAAAATGAGATCACTACATCTATGCGAATCTCAAATTGGCAATTTGGTGAGTCAATTGTGACATTTTTTGTGGACAACTCTCCCATTTGTCGTACACAAATATATCATTAATTTGCGGTTTTCTTCGAGGCGCTTTTACCCTCGGGGTAGTACTCAAAATATATTGGAGATAGCATATTGCTATAGGTCCTCATGAACGAAAAGATCCTATTGAGTAATGCATTTTGAAAAAAAGTGACATTTTAGTCATTTTGTGTGTTAGAGCAAATGGGGAAGTTGTCCACAGCTACATCACAGTGACATTACCTATTCGGTCAATTTGAAATTCCCATATACATAGTGATTACAACTTTCAAAAATTCATAACTTTCTTATTGCTTGTCGCATTTTGTTCAAACTTTCACCAATCTGCTTCTCTGATTTTTCCTCTTTCTTTCAAAGCAACTTGTTCTTAAGGTTGGATTTCCCTTTAAAAAATATGGCATGTCACCTGATTTGATTAAAAAGGTACAACTCATGACAAGGACCCTTTAAAATAATTATATGATCTATCGAATTTTAAAACCAACTAGCAAATGAAACACACAATTCCCCTGAAAAATAGTGGTGTTTCTTTTAAATTAAAATATACATTCTGTACCTTCCAAATATTTCAAGAAGGAATATTTTAGAATTACCTTCTAGAAATATATCAATCAAAATACAATTATTCTTTTAGTATGAATATTGAACCATTTGTATTTACTTATTTAAAAAAGAAAAAAAAATGTATATATAATAAGGTTCATGCATTTTAGAATCTGTATAATATCAAAACAAAGAGTTAAATCAAATATATAATAGCAATGTGTTACATATTAACAGAAACGAGTTTAATATGAAGCACATCCAAAGTTCATTATTACCTTTAACTGTAACATAGAAAAGGCAGGAGTCAGTGTTCCCTGCAGTATCTTCAGACGAACAATTCACAGCGGTGTCCCCTATCAGGAATGTATCACCAGATGTAGGCGAACATGAGACAGGAGGATCTGCATCCACGTTATCAGTTGCAGTTTGGTTCAGTGCAATTGAGGATGAGGAATTTAGTCCCGTATCCGTAGTATCACTTACGTTTGGGCAATTCAAAATAGGTGCTTCATCATCTAAAAAAATAGATAAATCATATAAAGTATTTACATTGTAGAAGAAACTCATCATTCAAACATAACGCATATGAACTTGGTTTTACATATTGTTTTCTAAACTAAATGTTATAACAGAGAGAGGTTTACACACATTTCAATTGTTTCTTGATAATAATGATCGAAAAGGTAACGAAAGGGAACTAGCAGAGAAGCAGAGCTTGTAAATAGCATGTTCCCAATTAAAAATCATTATAATTATATACATGATTCAGAAATCTCATCGTTGTTTTTTGTTTTGTTTTTATTCATTTTTTTTAAACATATAGTATACGTTAAGTAACTAACTTAAATAATAAAAACACAAAGGCTCACCTAGATGAAGAAGCAGATGGGGAGGGACAGGTTGATAGAGGAAAGGAGATGAAATCAGGAAAGGGAGTAAGAAAGGGGGAATAAATCATAAAAAACAAAAAAGCATAGAACATAAAGCAAACAAGGAGGGAGATCAGGATTAAATTAAAACACGGCATGTCTCCTCGGTTGATTAAAAACGTACAACTCATGACAAGGACCCTATAAAACAAATTATATGGTCTATCGAATTTTAAACCAAATATCAAATGAAACACACAAGTCCCCTGAAAATAGTGGTGTTTCTTTTAAAAAAAAAATATTTTCTAGAAATATATGAATCAAAAAACAATTATTCTTCTACTATGATTATTGAACCATTTGTATCCAAGCAATGAAGAATATATATATATATATATATATATATATATGTGTGTGTGTGTGTGTGTGTGTGTGTGTTAAGATTTATGCATTTTAGAGTGTGTGAAACGTTAAAACAAAGGGGGAAAGCAAATATATACCAGAAACGTGTGACATATTATTACCAGATACGAGTTATATGAAGCAAAAGCAAAGGTGGTTATTACCTGTGACTGTAACATAGAAAAGGCAGGTGCCAGTGTTCCCTGCAGTATCTTCAGACGAACAATTCACAGCGGTGTCCCCTATCAGGAATACATCACTAGATGTAGAAGAACATGTGACAGAAGAATCTGCATCCACGTTATCAGTTGCAGTTGGGTTCAATGTAACGGAGGATGAGGAATTTAGTCCCGTATCCGTAGTAGCACTCACATTTGGGCAATTCAGAATAGGTGCTTCATCATCTGAAAAATTAGACAATTCATCAAAATTTTAAAACATGGCAAATCACCTGGTTTGATTTAAGCGGTTCAACTCATGACGAGGACCGTAAAAAAATAATTATATGATCTATCGAAATTCTAAACTAAATATCGAATGAAACACAACAAGCCTCTAAAAATATAATGTTTCTTTAAAATTAAAATACACCTTCTAGAAATGAATAAATTAAAATACATTTATTCTTCTAATATGAATATTGAACAATTTGAATTCAATTATCTATATATATATATATATATATATATATATATATTCATTTATATGATCATATATATATCATATACATTTATGAAGGTTAATGCTTTTTTGAATCTGCAAAACATCGAACCAAAGGGGGAAAGCAAATAAATAATAGGAACGTGTAACATATTAACATATACAAATTATATTAAGCACAGCCAAGGTTGATTATTACCTGTAACTGTAACATAGAAAAAGCAGTTGCCAGTGTTCCCTGCAGTATCTTCAGACGAACAATTCACAGAGGTGTCCCCTATCAGGAATGTATCACTAGATGTAGAAGAACATGTGACAGCAGGATCTGCATCCACGTTATCAGTTGCGGTTGGGTTCAATGCAACGGTGGATGAGGAATTTAGTCCCGTATCTGTAGTATCACTTACATTTGGGCAATGCAGAACAGGTGCTTCATCATCTGAAAAATTAGACAATTTATCAAAATGTTTAAACATGGCGTGTCACCTAGTTTGATTAAAAGGGTACAACTCAGGATAAGGACTCTGTCAAAAAAAATATATCATCTTTCGAATTTTAAAGCCAAATATCAAATGAAACACATAATTCCTCTGAAAATGATTGTGTTTCTTAAAAATTAAAATATACCTTCTCTGCCTTCTATATATTTCAAAATTAAAATATACCTTCTAGATATATATCTCAAAATACAACTATTTTTTTTAAAGTATGAATATTGAGCCATTTGTATTTACTTATTTAAAAGAAA
Source organism: Heliocidaris tuberculata (assembly GCA_025618425.1). Classification (NCBI taxonomy): domain Eukaryota; kingdom Metazoa; phylum Echinodermata; class Echinoidea; order Camarodonta; family Echinometridae; genus Heliocidaris; species Heliocidaris tuberculata. The sequence goes on from CM046843.1 coordinate 7,244,016, forward strand.
AAAAAAATATATATATATATATATTAAGGTTTATGCATTTTAGAATCTATCAAAACAAAGGGGGAAAGCAAATATATGATAGCAATGTATTACATATTAACAGATACAAGTATAATATGAAGCACAACCAAAGTTGGTTATTACCTGTAACTGTAACATAGAAAAGGCAGGTGTCAGTGTTCCCTGCAGTATCTTCTGACGAACAATTCACAGAGGTGTCCCCTATCAGGAATGTATCACTAGAAGTAGAAGAACATGAGACGGCGGGATCTGCATCCACGTTATCAGTTGTAGTTGGATTCAGTGTAACGGAGGATGAGGAATTTAGTCCCGCATCCGTAGTATCACTTACATTTGGGCAATTCAAAATAGGTGATTCATCATCTGAAAACGTTAGACAATTTATCAAAAATTTTGAAACATGGCATGTCTCCTGGTTTGATTGAAAACGTACAACTCTTGACAAGGACCCTATAAAACAAATTATATGATCTATCAAATTTTAAAACCAAATGTGACCAGGCACCACAAAACCACCAAAAAGTCGCACTTTGTGATTTTCAGTTAGAGCTCAATCAATATATTTTGGGTTGGCATGGTCGAATTTTAGTTTTGGGTATTTCCTGAAAGAGTATACCTGTTTCTAAGTAATCTAAAAAATTGGAGGCACCAAACTATCTAAAAGTGGTATTTTTTGAGAGTTTTTTATTGAACTTATGTGTGTCTTCTCTGGATTTTGTTGTATTACTTTTATCTTTTAAGACCCCGAATACTCGTCTCATTTTGATCTCCAATAACTTTTAAACAGAGTAAGTTCTTTCATTGATACTTGTGCACTATGAAGAACAGAATATGCCTAATCAGTATGCCAAGTTTGAGGGCAATCTGATAATCCCTTCAAATAATATTTTTTATTGAGTTCTAATCCTCCTTTTGTCACCTTAGCACAACATCTTGCAAGTCAGAGTGCTTCAATAGACTGCAAACTTTAAACCCTTATTTCTCAGAAGTAACATTCTGAGAGACTGTCCATTCTACTCTTTGTACAGTGAGTTAGGAATATCCAAAGCTAATGAATGATATATCATTTTAAAGCTGAGAATCTCCTCTTTCAGAATCAGACCTTAAAGTACACATTCAAAGAAAATCACAAATATGATAAATAATGTATCACTAGAAACTGGCAAGTTAACAGATAGCAATCGTATCAGTTTAAAGTCAACTACATATCAGGTAATTAAACAATAATACAAATAAAACTACCTCCCAGCATCTGCGATATACAAGCGCTTCGCCAAAAAAATAACAATGCTTCAATGACGTCAATAAAGGGAACAATCCTGTCCAAGCAGACGACGTCCCATAAAGAATGAACATAAGTGCAGTGCAGTTATTTCTCAAATTATAAAGAATTTAGTGTATTCAAACGTGCCCATATTTCACACCATTCTAAAATGGGAATGAAACAGATTCTGATTAATGAAATCTTTTGTTTGTAAATATATAGGATGAGGGTTAATGAACAATCAAAGAAACCACACTTTCAAATTGAAAAGCCCGCTGAATGATTGCAAGGACGGTATTTATCCCTCATTCAACGCCGAACGTCCAGCGGTGTATGCAGCTGTAAATGAAATGGCGTCTATTTTGTTTACAAGCAACTGATTCCTTTATTCTTGTAACGCTTCATTTTGCATCCAAATAAACCCATGCACGGGGTTTAGAGTGAGGCAATATATGGATTAAACATAATAGACTAATGCTAGTGAAGTGAAATAACTGAAGAGAAGATGACAAAACAGGCACTGAAAATATGTGAGATGTTATGGGACATCGTCTGCTTGTGCAATTAACGTCCTCCCTTTGACGTCACACATTTCAGCGGCTTTCGGAGAGCTGTTCAGGTGCTATGTCGGGGCTGTATTTTAGCAATTTGTAATTGATAATAATCATTACTTCGAATGTTTGCAAGCGTCGAATTTTGACAAACTTGTCCGGTCTAAGCTTCACCTACGCAATAATGAAAATTAAGTCAGTTTTAAAAATCAATGAATATCTACTTTAACTAAAAATTCATATCTGGCGACTTTTTGGTGGTTTTGTGGTGTCTGGTCACAAATATCAAATGAAACACACTATTCCTCTGAAAATGGTGGTGATTCTTTCGAATCAAAATAAACCTTCTGATAATATAAATCGAAATACAAGTTTTCTTTTAGTATGAATATTGGACCATTTGTATCCAATTATTTAAAAAATATATATACATATCTTAAGGTTCATGCATTTTAATATCTGTTAAACATCAGAACAAAAGCGGAAAGCAAATATATAACAGCAACGTGTTACATATTAACATATACCAGTTATATGAAGCACAAGCAAAGTTGGTTATTACCTGTAACTGTAACATAGAAAAAGCAGGTGCCAGAGTTCTCAGCAGTATCTTCAGACGAACAATTCACAGCAGTGTTTCCTATCAGGAATGTATCACTAGATTTAGAAGAACATGTGACAGCACTATCTGCATCAACGTTATCAGTTGCAGTTGGGGTCAATGTTACGGTGGATGAGGAATTTAGTCCCGTATCCGTAGTATCACTAACATTTGGGCAATTCAGTATGGGTGCTTCATCATCTGAAAACATTCGACAAGTTTTGAAAAAATATTTGAAGCATGGCATGTCACTTAGTTTGATTAAAAACGTACAACTCATGACAGGACCCTACAAAACAAAATATATGATCTTTCAAATTATAAAACCAAGATTGAAATGAAACTCACCGTTCCTCTGAAAATAGTGGTGTTTCTTTCAATTCAAAATTTACCTTTTAGAAATATATAATTCAAATTAAAATTATTCTTCTCGTATAAATATTGAACCAGTTGTATTCAATTATTTCAACAACCACCACAAAAAAAAAAAAAAAAAAAAATATATATATATATATATATATTAGGCTTCATGCATTTTGGAATCTGTAACACATCAAATCAAAGGGGGAAAGCAAATATATGATATAATATATAACAGATACAAGATTAATATGAAGTGCAACCAAAGTTGGTTAATACCTGTAACTGTAACATAAAAGAAGCAGGTGTCAGTGTTCCCTGCAGTATCTTCAGACGAACAATTCACAGCGGTGTCCCCTAGCAGGAATGTATCACTAGATGAAGAAGAACACGAGACAGCAGGATCTGCATCCACGTTATCAGTTACAGTTGGGTTCAATGCAACGGTGGATGAGGAATTTAGTCCCCTGTCCGTAGTATCACTTACATTCGGGCAATTCAGCATGGGTGCTTCATCATCTGAAAAATTAGACAATTCATCAAAATGTTAAAATATAGCGTGTCACCTGGTTTGATTAAAAGGATACAACTCAGGATAAGGACCCTATCAAAAAGATTATATCATCTATCGAATTTTAAAACCAAATATCAAATGAAACACATAATTCCTCTGAAAATGGGTGTGTTTCTTAAAAATTAAAATATACCTTCACTACCTTCTATATATTTGTAGAAGGAATATTTTAAAATTAAAAAAACCTTCTAGAAATATGTCTCAAAATACAATTATTTTTTTAAGTATGAATATTGAGCCATTTGTATTTAATTATTTAAAAGAATTTGAAAAAAACAATAATATATATAAATATATATAGATATATTTCAACATAATTGTTTGCTATATATATATATATATATATATATATATATATATATATATACATAAATATTAAGGTTTATGCATTATAGAATCTATCAAATTAAAGGGGGAAAGCAAATATATAATATCAATGTATTACATATTAACAGATACAAGTTAATATGAAGCACAACCAAAGTTGGTTATTACCTGTAACTGTAACATAGAAAAGGCAGGTGCCAGTGTTACTTGCAGTATCTTCAGACGAACAATTCACAGAGGTGTCCCCTATAAGGAATGTATCCCTAGAAGTAGCAGAACATGAGACGGCGGGATCTTCATCCACGTTATCAGTTGTAGTTGGATTCAATGTAACGGAGGATGAGGAATTTTGTCCCGCATCCGTAGTATCACTTACATTTGGGCAATTCAAAATAGGGGATTCATCATCTGAAAACGTGAGACAATTCATCAAAAATTTTGAAACATGGCGCGTCTCCTGGTTTGATTGAAAAGGAACAACTCTTAACAAGGACCCTATAAAACAAATTATATGATCTATCGAATTTTAAAACCAAATATCAAATGAAACACTCTATTCCTCTGAAAATAGTGGTGATTCTTACGAATCAAAATAAACCTTCTGATAATATATAAATCTAAATACAAGTTTTCTTCTAGTATGAATATTGAACCATTTGTATCTAAATATTAAAAAAAAATATATATACATATCTTAAGGTTCATGCATTTCAATATCTGTTAAACATCAAAACAAAAGGGGGGAAAGCAAATATATAACAACAACGTGTTACATATTAACATATACGAGTTATATGAAGCACAGCCAAGGTTGGTTATTACCTGTAATTGTAACATAGAAAAAGCAGGTGCCAGTGTTCCCTGCATTATCTTCAGACGAACAATTCACAGAGGTGTCCCCTATCAGGAATGTATCACTAGATGTAGAAGAACATGTGATAGCACTATCTGCATCAACGTTATCAGTTGCAGTCGGGTTCAATGTTACGGTGGATGAGGAATTTAGTCCCGTATCCGTAGTAGCACTTACATTTGGGCAATTCAGTATGGGTGCTTCATCATCTGAAAACATTTGACAATTCATGAAAAAAATATTTCAAGCATGGCATGTCACCTAGTTTGATTAAAAACGTACAACTCATCACAAGGACCCTTTAAAACAAAATATATCATCTTTCAAATTTTAAAACCATGATTGAAATGAAACACACCGTTCCTCTGAAAATGGTGGTGTTTCTTTCAATTCAAAATATACCTTCTAGAAATATATAATTCAAATTAAAATTATTCTTCTCGTATGAATATTGAACCAGTTGTATTCAATTATTTCAACAATTACCACCACCAAAAAAAAAAAATAAATAAATAAAAAAATAAATAAATATATATATATATATATATATATATATATATATATTAGGCTTCATGCATTTTGGAATCTGTAACACATCAAATCAAAGGGAGAAAGCAAATATATGATATAATATATAACAGATACAAGATTAATATGAAGCGCAACCAAAGTTGGTTAATACCTGTAACTGTAACATAAAAGAGGCAGGTGTCAGTGTTCCCTGCCGTATCTTCAGACGAACAAGTCACAGCGGTGTCCCCTAGCAGGAATGTATCACTAGATGAAGAAGAACACGAGACCGCAGGATCTGCATCCACGTTATCAGTTACAGTTGGGTTCAATGCAACGGTGGATGAGGAATTTAGTCCCCTGTCCGTAGTATCACTTACATTCGGGCAATTCAGCATAGGTGCTTCATCATCTGAAAAATTAGACAATTCATCAAAATGTTAAAACATGGCGTGTCACATGGTTTGATAAAAAGGGTACAACTCAGGATAAGGACCCTATCAAAAGGATTATCATCTATCGAATTTTAAAACCAAATATCAAATGAACCACACAATTCCTCTGAAAATGGTTGTGTTTCTTAAAAATTAAAATATACCTTCACTACCTTCTATATATTTCTAGAAGGAATATTTTCAAATTAAAATATACCTTCTAGAAATATATCTCAAAATACAATTATTTTTTTAAAACTATGAATATTGAGCCATTTGTATTTACTTATCTAAAAGAATTAAAAGAAATATATATATATATATATGTATATATATATATATATATATATATATATATATATATATAAAATTGTGAGAATTGAAAATGAGAGAATAATGGTTGCGTAGCTTAAATCAAAGTTCCCCGGAGCTGTACTCCCTTTTTGAATTTTTACAAAGGTTGAAAAAATGTCTCCGCCGGGAATCGAACCCGGGTCGTTGGCTTAGAACGCCAATGCCTTAACCACTAGACCACGGAGATGGGCCAGTGATTTCGGCGACACCAGATTCAATTGACCGACAGATTGACAAATCTTCAACCTTATTAATTAATTCCTTTGTCGGGGGCAGGTGAGTTTTGAACAAAGACAAGCCGCATGCCTCAGCTGGATCCAAGCGAATGCTTTGAGATACATGTATACATTAGAATAATAACCATTATAAACAATTGTAAGGAAATAAGCTACGCAAACATTATTCTCTCATTTTCATTTCTCACAATTATAATTATTTCCACGAGAGTTGCCAAAGCTGTTGTATATGTTATTTCCTAACAATTATATATATATATATATATATTTATATATATACATAAATATTAAGGTTTATGCATTATAGAATCTATCAAATTAAAGGGGGAAAGCAAATATATAATAGCAATGTATTACATATGAGCAGATACAGATATAATATGAAGCACAAAGTTGGTTATTACCTGTAACTGTAACATAGAAAAGGCAGGTGTCAGTGTTCCCTGCAGTATCTTCAGACGAACAATTCACAGAGGTGTCCCCTATCAGGAATGTATCACTAGAAGAAGCAGAACATGAGACGTCGGGATCTGCATCCACGTTATCAGTTGTAGTTGGATTAAATGTAACGGAGGATGAGGAATTTAGTCCCGCATCCGTAGTATCACTTACATTTGGGCAGTTCAAAATAGGTGATTCATCATCTGAAAACGTGAGACAATTCATCAAAAATTTTGAAACATGGCGCGTCTCCTGGTTTGATTGAAAACGTAAAACTCTTGACAAGGACCATATCAAACAAATTATATGATCTATTAAATTTTAAAACCAAATATCAAATGAAACACACTATTCCTCTGAAAATGGTGGTGATTCTTTCGAATCAAAATAAACCTTCTGATAATATATAAATCTAAATAGAAGTTTTCTTCTAGTATGAATATTTGACCATTTGTATCCAATTATTAAAAAATATATATATATATACCTATCTTAAGTTTCATGCATTTTAATATCTGTGAAACATCAAAACAAAGGGGGAAAGTAAATATATAAAAGCAACGTGTTACATATTAACATATACGAGTTATATGAAGCACAAGCAAAGTTGCTTAATACCTGTAACTGTAACATAAAAAAGGCAGGTGCCAGTGTTCTCTGCAGTATCTTCAGACGAACAATTCACAGCGGTGTGCCCTATCAGGAATGTATCACTAGATTTAGAAGAACATGTGACAGCACTATCGGCATCAACGTTATCAGTTGCAGTTGGGTTCAATGTTACGGTGGATGAGGAATTTAGTCCCGTATCCGTAGTATCACTTATATTTGGGCAATTCAGAATAGGTGCTTCATCATCTGAAACATACGAAAATTCATAAAAAATATATTTGAAACATGGGATGTCACCTAGTTTGATTAAAAACGTACAACTCATGACAAGGACCCTATAAAACAATATATATGATCTTTCAAATTTTAAAACCAAGATTTAAATAAAACACATCGTTCCTCCGAAAATGGTGGTTCTTTCAATTCAAAATATACCTTTGAGAAATATATATATTAAATTAAAATTATTCTTCTAGTATGAATATTGAACCATTTGTATTTACTTATTTAAAAGAATTTGAAAAAAAACATAAAAAATAAGAAAAAAAAAATATATATATATGTTAAGGTTTATGCATTGTGGAATCTGTAAAACATCAAATCAAAGGGGGAAAGCAAATATATAATATAATATATAACAGATACGAGATTAATATGAAGCGCAACCAAAGTTGGTTAATACCTGTAATTGTAACATAAAAAAGGCAGGTGTCTGTGTTCCCTGCAGTATCTTCAGACGAACAATTTACAGCGGTGTCCCCGACCAGGAATGTATCACTAGATGTAGAAGAACATGAGACAGCAGGATCTGCATCCACGTTATCAGTTGCAGTTGGGTTCAATGCAACGGTGGATGAGGAATTTAGTCCCCTATCCGTAGTATCACTTACATTCGGGCAGTTCAGCATAGGTGCTTCATCATCTGAAAAATTAGACAATTCATCAAATTTTTAAAACATATCATGTCACCTAGTTTGATTAAAACCGTACAACTCATGACAATGACCCTATAAAACAAATTATATGATCTATCGAATATTAAAACCAAATATCAAATGAACCACAAGATTTCTCTGAAAATGGTGGTGTTTCTTTCGAATACCTTCTAGAAGTATATAGATCAAAATACAATTATTGTTCTTGTATGAATATTTAACTATTTCTATTAAATCACTAAATAAAAAAAATATATGTATTTTAATGTTTATGCATTTTACTATCTGTGAAACATCAAAACAAAGGGAAAAGCAAATATGTACCAGCAACATGTTACATATTAACAGATACGAGTTATAAGAAGCAAAACCAAGGTTGGTTATTACCTGTAACTGTAACATAGAAAAGACAGGTGCCAGTGTTCCCTGCAGTATCTTCAGACGAACAATTCACAGCAGTGTCCCCTATCAGGAATGTATCACTAGATGTAGACGAACATGAGACAGCAGAATCTGCATCCACGTTATCAGTTGCAGTTGGGTTCAGTGTTACGTTGGATGAGGAATTTAGTCCTCTATCAGTAGTGTCACTTACATTCGGGCAATTCAGAATAGGTGCTTCATCATCTGAAAAATTAGACAATTCATCAAAATTTGAAAACAAAGCATGTCACCTAGTTTGAATGAAAACGTACAACTCATGACAAGGACCCTATAAACAAATATGATCTATCAAATTTTAAATCAAATATCAAATGAAACACACAATTCCTCTGAATATATGAAGGTTTAATGCATTTTAGAATTGGCGAAACATTAAAACAAAGGGGCAAAGCAAATATATAACAGCAACGTGTAACATATTAGCATATGCGAGTTATATGAAGGTAAGGGAAGGTTGGTTATTACCTGTAACTGTAACATAGAAAAGGCAGGTACCAGTGTTCCCTGCAGTGTCTTCAGACGAACAATTCACAGCGGTGACTCCTATCAGGAATGTATCACTAGATGTTGAAGAACATGAGACAGCAGGATCTGCATCCACGTTATCAGTTGCAGTTGGGGTCAATGTAACGGTGGATGAAGAATTTAGTCCCCTATCCGTAGTGTCACTTACATTTGGGCAATTCAGAAAAGGTGCTTCATTATCTGAAAAATTAGGAAATTCATCAAAATGTTAAAACATATGGCATGTCACCTGATTTGATTAAAAAGATACAACTCATGACAAGGACCCTTTAAAAGAATTATATGATCTATCGAATTTTAAAACCAAATAGCAAATGAAACACACAAGTCCCCTGAAAAATATTGGTGTTTCTTTTGAATTAAAATATACATTCTGTGCCTTCCAAATATTTCAAGAAGGAATGTTTTAGAATTACCTTCTAGAAATATATCAATCAAAATACAATTATTCTTTTAGTATGAATATTGAACCATTTGTATTTACTTATTTTAAAAAGAAAAAAAAATGCATATATAATAAGGTTCATGCATTTTAGAATCTGTATAATATCAAAACAAAGAGTTAAAGCAAATATATAATAGCAATGTGTTTCGTATTAACATATACGAGTTATATGAAGCACAAACAAAGTTGCTTAATACCTGTAACTGTAACATAAAAAAGGCAGGTGCCAGTGTTCTCTGCAGTATCTTCAGACGAACAATTCACAGCGGTGTCTCCTATCAGGAATGTATCATTAGATGTAGAAGAACATGTGACAGCACTATCTGCATCAACGTTATCAGTTGCAGTTGGGTTCAATGTTACGGTGGATGAGGAATTTAGTCCCGTATTCGTAGTATCACTTACGTTTGGGCAATTCAAAATAGGTGCTTCATCATCTAAAAAAATAGAAAATTCATAAAAAAAATTTAAAACATGGCATGTCTCCTCGTTTGATTAAAAACGTACAACTCATGACAAGGACCCTATAAAACAAATTATATGGTCTATCGAATTTTAAATCAAATATCAAATGAAACACACAAGTCCCCTGAAAAGAGTGGTGTTTCTTTCAAAATAAAAAAAATACCTTCTAGAAATATATCAATCAAAAAACAATTATTATTCTACTATGATTATTGAACCATTTGTATCCAAGCAATGAAGAATATATATATATATATATATATATATATATATATATATATATATGTGCACGCGTGTGTGTGTGTGTGTGTGTGTTCGTGTTAAGATTTATGCATTTTAGAGTGTGTGAAACATCAAAACAAAGGGGGAAAGCAAATATATACCAGAAACGTGTAACATATTATTACCAGATACGAGTTATATGAGGCACAAGCAAAGGTGGTTATTACCTGTGACTGTAACATAGACAAGGCAGGTGCCAGTGTTCCCTGCAGTATCTTCAGACGAACAATTCACAGCGGTGACTCCTATCAGGAATGTATCACTAGATGTAGAAGAACACGTGACCGAAGGATCTGCATCCACGTTATCAGTTGAAGTTGGGTTCAATGTAACTGTGGATGAGGAATTTAGTCCCGTATCCGTAGTAGCACTTACATTTGGGCAATTCAGAATAGGTGCTTCATCATCTGAAAAATTAGACAATTCATCAAAATTTTAAAACATGGCATATCACCTGGTTTGATTTAAGCGGTTCAACTCATGACGAGGACCGTAAAAAATTAAATATATATTCTATCGAAATTCTAAACTAAATATCGAATGAAACACAACAAGCCTCTGAAAATGGAGGTGTTTCTTTAAAATTAAAATACACCTTCTAGAAATTAATAAATTAAAATACATTTATTCTTCTAGTATGAATACTGAACAATTTGAATTCAATTATCTAATATATATATATATATATATATATATATATATATATATATATATTCATATATATAATCATATATATATATATATATATATTCATATATATATATATATATATATATATATATATGATTATATATATGAATATATATAATCATTTTCATATATATAATCATATATATACATATATATATATCATATACATTTATGAAGGTTAATGCTTTTTTTAATCTGCGAAACAGCAAAACAAAGGGGGAAAGCAAATAAATAATAGGAACGTGTAACATATTAGCATATACGAATTATATGAAGCACAGCCAAGGTTGGTTATTACCTGTAACTGTAACATAGAAAAAGCAGGTGCCAGTGTTCCCTGCAGTATCTTTAGACGAACAATTCACAGCGGTGTTCCCTACCAGGAATGTATCACTCGATGTAGAAGAACATGTGACAGCAGGATCTGCATCCACGTTATCAGTTGCGGTTGGGTTCAATGCAACGGTGGACGAAGAATTTAGTCCCGTATCCGTAGTATCACTTACATTTGGGCAATTCAGAATAGGTGCTTCATCATCTGAAAACGTTAGACAATTCATCAAAAATTTTGAAACATGGCATGTCAACTGGTTTGATTAAAAGGGTACAACTCAGGATAAGGACCATATCAAAAAAATTATATCATCTATCGAATTTTAAAGCCAAATATCAAATGAAACACAATTCCTCTGAAAATGGTAGTGTTTCTTAAAAATAAAAATATACCTTCTCTACCTTCTATATATTTCTAGAAGGAATATTTTAGAATTAAAATATACCTTCTAGATATATATCTCAAAATACAACTATTTTTTAAAGTATGAATATTGAGCCATGTGTATTTACTTATATAAAAAATAAAAAATAATCAATAAATAAATGAATATATATATATATTAAGGTTTATGCATTTTAGAATCTATCAAAACAAAGGGGGAAAGCAAATATATTATAGCAATGTATTACATATAACAGATACAAGTATAATATGAAGCACAGCCAAAGTTGGTTGTTACCTGTAACTGTAACATAGAAAAGGCAGGTGTCAGTGTTTCCTGCAGTATCTCCAGACGAACAATTCACAGAGGTGTCCCCTATCAGGAATGTATCACTAGAAGTAGAAGAACATGAGACGGCGGGATCTGCATCCACGTTATCAGTTGTAGTTGGATTCAGTGTAACGGAGGATGAGGAATTTAGTCCCGCATCCGTAGTATCACTTACATTTGGGCAATTCAATATAGGTGATTCATCATCTGAAAACGTTAGACAAGTCATCAAAAAATTTGAAACATGGCATGTCTCTTGGTTTGATTGAAAACGTACAACTCTTGACAAGGACCCTATCAAACAAATTATATGATCTATCAAATTTTAAAACCAAATATCAAATGAAAGACACTATTCCTCTGAAAATGGTGGCGATTCTTTCGAATCAAAATAAACCTTAATATAACCATAATATGGTTGTGTCGCAACCCCTGATTTTTTGTAAACAGCTGAAATGGAAATTTGGGTTGGAAAATTGTATTTTTTTTGGATTTTGGGTTTTTCTGAAAGATCGTTCTTTTCTGTACCTTATATTAAAATCTGGAAGCTTAAAACACAGTATAAGATGAATTTTAAACAGTTTTTCTAGACCAGTTTTTTCGGACAGGTTCGGTTTCTTCCTAATTCTTCGCCTTCCCGTATGATCTTTTTTTAATCGGTACCGCTCACCTCGTAAAATCACTGCAATCTCACGGGCCTTAAAAATTACATTTTCCCTAATAATTTTTATACTGAAAGAAAGAATAAACTCTCAGCAATCTCATCATACTGATATAACAGTTCACCAATAGTCGCGAAAACAAATTACAGTGCAGTTTTAAGTTCCATTTCGATGACGAAACAGAGTCTGAAAAAAGACGAACGATCAAGTTTATTCATGTGACCAGGGAAAGAGTATGTAAGTTCTATGTAAAAGAAATTGCATAGGTTAATCAATGTGAACAAGAAAAAGAGTAGGTCCTATTCATGTATATTATAGGCTAAATTACATGTTCAGTATATGATAAAAGAAGGACTACACAGGTAACAAACCAGTATTATTGAAAAGGGAACAAAGAAAGACACCCCAAAGGAGTGAATAGGCATTGTCTAGTGCAGGTGTCAGGCCACCGAGGTGCGCTTAATCTCCCATTAGAACACTCTCATTTGCATCACAATAACTTTCGAACAACTAAAGTTCACAATTTGAAGTCTTGGCAATAGAAAGAATAAACTATGTTTAACACTCCTACCAAATATCAACCTAATCCGACAATTAATTCATAGTGGGTGCTATGGCCTTTTGATTCACTCTCCATTGATTTTCTTTCTTGTTTTCTTACTCCGCACGCTTGAACAAGCCTCAACTTTAGAGCTTATTTCCTCCCTATTTAATACCAGCAAACCTCTCTTACAAGCTCCTTTCATTCGATGAATTAAAAGGGTTAGAAAGTTTCAATTATAATGCGTCATATCATTTTAAAGCTGAGATCCAAATATGATAGAATCAGAAAAATTATTTCTTGCGACTTTTTGGTGGTTTTGTGGTGCCGGGTCACATATATAAATCGAAATACAAGTTTTCTTTAAGTGTGAATATTGGACCATTTGTATCCAGTTATTAAAAAAAATATATATACATATCTTAAGGTTCATGCATTTTAATATCTGTTAAACATCAAAACAAAAGGGGGGAAAGCAAATATATAACAACAACGTGTTACATATTAACATATACGAATTATATGAAGCACAGCCAAGGTTGGTTATTACCTGTAATTGTAACATAGAAAAAGCAGGTGCCAGTGTTCCCTGCATTATCTTCAGACGAACAATTCACAGAGGTGTCCCCTATCAGGAATGTATCACTAGATGTAGAAGAACATGTGATAGCACTATCTGCATCAACGTTATCAGTTGCAGTCGGGTTCAATGTTACGGTGGATGAGGAATTAAGTCCCGTATCCGTAGTATCACTTACATTTGGGCAATTCAGTATGGGTGCTTCATCATCTGAAAACATTCGACAATTCATGAAAAAATATTTCAAGCATGGCATGTCACCTAGTTTGATTAAAAACGTACAACTCATCACAAGGACCCTTTAAAACAAAATATATCATCTTTCAAATTTTAAAACCATGATTGAAATGAAACACACCGTTCCTCTGAAAATGGTGGTGTTTCTTTCAATTCAAAATATACCTTCTAGAAATATATAATTCAAATTAAAATTATTCTTCTCGTATGAATATTGAACCAGTTGTATTCAATTATTTCAACAACCACCACCACCAAAAAAAAATAAATAAATAAAAAAATGAATAAATAAATATATATATATTAGGCTTTATGCATTTTGGAATCTGTAACACATCAAATCAAAGGGAGAAAGCAAATATATGATATAATATATAAAAGATACAAGATTAATATGAAGCGCAACCAAAGTTGGTTAATACCTGTAACTGTAACATAAAAGAGGCAGGTGTCAGTGTTCCCTGCAGTATCTTCAGACGAACAATTCACAGCGGTGTCCCCTAGCAGGAATGTATCACTAGATGAAGAAGAACACGAGACAGCAGGATCTGCATCCACGTTATCAGTTACAGTTGGGTTCAATGCAACGGTGGATGAGGAATTTAGTCCCCTGTCCGTAGTATCACTTACATTCGGGCAATTCAGCATAGGTGCTTCATCATCTGAAAAATTAGACAATTCATCAAAATGTTAAAACATGGCGTGTCACCTGGTTTGATAAAAAAGGTACAACTCAGGATAAGGACCCTATCAAAAGGATTATCATCTATCGAATTTTAAAACCAAATATCAAATGAAACACACAATTCCTCTGAAAATGGTTGTGTTTCTTAAAAATTAAAATATACCTTCACTACCTTCTATATATTTCTAGAAGGAATATTTTAAAATTAAAATATACCTTCTAGAAATATATCTCAAAATACAATTATTTTTTTAAAACTATGAATATTGAGCCATTTGTATTTACTTATCTAAAAAATTAAAAGAATATATATATATATATATATGTATATATATATATATATATATATATATATATATATATATATATATATATATATATATATATATATATAAAATGAAAATGAGAGAATAATGGTTGCGTAGCTTAAATCAAAGTTCCCCGGAGCTGTACTCCCTTTTTGAATTTTTGCAAAGGTTGAAAAAATGTCTCCGCCGGGAATCGAACCCGGGTCGTTGGCTTAGAACGCCAATGCCTTAACCACTAGACCACGGAGATGGGCCAGTGATTTCGGCGACACCAGATTCAATTGACCGACAGATTGACAAATCTTCAACCTTATTAATTAATTCCTTTGTCGGGGGCAGGTGAGTTTTGAACAAAGACAAGCCGCATGCCTCAGCTGGATCCAAGCGAATGCTTTGAGATACATGTATACATTAGAATAATAACCATTATAAACAATTGTAAGGAAATAAGCTACGCAAACATTATTCTCTCATTTTCATTTCTCACAATTATAATTATTTCCACGAGAGTTGCCAAAGCTGTTGTATATGTTATTTCCTAACAATATATATATATATATATATATATATATATATATATATATATATATATATATATATATATATATATATACATAAATATTAAGGTTTAGCCATTATAGAATCTATCAAATTAAAGGGGGAAAGCAAATATATAATAGCAATGTATTACATATGAACAGATACAGATATAATATGAAACACAAACAAAGTTGGTTATTACCTGTAACTGTAACATAGAAAAGGCAGGTGTCAGTGTTCCCTGCAGTATCTTCAGACGAACAATTCACAGAGGTGTCCCCTATCAGGAATGTATCACTAGAAGTAGCAGAACATGAGACGTCGGGATCTGCATCCACGTTATCAGTTGTAGTTGGATTAAATGTAACGGAGGATGAGGAATTTAGTCCCGCATCCGTAGTATCACTTACATTTGGGCAGTTCAAAATAGGTGATTCATCATCTGAAAACGTGAGACAATTCATCAGAAATTTTGAAACATGGCGCGTCTCCTGGTTTGATTGAAAACGTAAAACTCTTGACAAGGACCATATCAAACAAATTATATGATCTATTAAATTTTAAAACCAAATATCAAATGAAACACACTATTCCTCTGAAAATGGTGGTGATTCTTTCGAATCAAAATAAACCTTCTGATAATATATAAATCTAAATAGAAGTTTTCTTCTAGTATGAATATTTGACCATTTGTATCCAATTATTAAAAAATATATATATACATATATTAAGTTTCATGCATTTTAATATCTGTGAAACATCAAAACAAAGGGGGAAAGTAAATATATAAAAGCAACGTGTTACATATTAACATATACGAGTTATATGAAGCACAAGCAAAGTTGCTTAATACCTGTAACTGTAACATAAAAAAGGCAGGTGCCAGTGTTCTCTGTAGTATCTTCAGACGAACAATTCACAGCGGTGTGCCCTATCAGGAATGTATCACTAGATTTAGAAGAACATGTGACAGAACTATCGGCATCAACGTTATCAGTTGCAGTTGGGTTCAATGTTACGGTGGATGAGGAATTTAGTCCCGTATCCGTAGTATCACTTATATTTGGGCAATTCAGAATAGGTGCTTCATCATCTGAAACATACGAAAATTCATGAAAAATATATTTGAAACATGGGATGTCACCTAGTTTGATTAAAAACGTACAACTCATGACAAGGACTCTATAAAACAAAATATATGATCTTTCAAATTTTAAAACCAAGATTTAAATAAAACACATCGTTCCTCCGAAAATGGTGGTTCTTTCAATTCAAAATATACCTTTGAGAAATATATATATTAAATTAAAATTATTCTTCTAGTATGAATATTGAACCATTTGTATTTACTTATTTAAAAGAAATTGAAAAAAACATAAAAAATAAGAAAAAAAAAATATATATATATATGTTAAGGTTTATGCATTGTGGAATCTGTAAAACATCAAATCAAAGGGGGAAAGCAAATATATAATATGATATATAACAGATACGAGATTAATATGAAGCGCAACCAAAGTTGGTTAATACCTGTAATTGTAACATAAAAAAGGCAGGTGTCAGTGTTCCCTGCAGTATCTTCAGACGAACAATTCACAGCGGTGTCCCCGACCAGGAATGTATCACTAGATGTAGAAGAACATGAGACAGCAGGATCTGCATCCACGTTATCAGTTGCAGTTGGGTTCAATGCAACGGTGGATGAGGAATTTAGTCCCCTATCCGTAGTATCACTTACATTCGGGCAGTTCAGCATAGGTGCTTCATCATCTGAAAAATTAGACAATTCATCAAATTTTTAAAACATATCATGTCATCTAGTTTGATTAAAACCGTACAACTCATGACAATGACCCTATAAAACAAATTATATGATCTATCGAATATTAAAACCAAATATCAAATGAACCACAAGATTTCTCTGAAAATGGTGGTGTTTCTTTCGAATACCTTCTAGAAATATATAGATCAAAATACAATTATTGTTCTTGTATGAATATTTAACTATTTCTATTAAATCACTAAATAAAAAAATATATGTATTTTAATGTTTATGCATTTTACTATCTGTGAAACATCAAAACAAAGGGGGAAAGCAAATATGTACCAGCAACATGTTACATATTAACAGATACGAGTTATAAGAAGCAAAACCAAGGTTGGTTATTACCTGTAACTGTAACATAGAAAAGACAGGTGCCAGTGTTCCCTGCAGTATCTTCAGACGAACAATTCACAGCAGTGTCCCCTATCAGGAATGTATCACTAGATGTAGACGAACATGAGACAGCATAATCTGCATCCACGTTATCAGTTGCAGTTGGGTTCAGTGTTACGTTGGATGAGGAATTTAGTCCTCTATCAGTAGTGTCACTTACATTCGGGCAATTCAGAATAGGTGCTTCATCATCTGAAAAATTAGACAATTCATCAAAATTTGAAAACAAAGCATGTCACCTAGTTTGAATGAAAACGTACAACTCATGACAAGGACCCTATAAACAAATATGATCTATCAAATTTTAAATCAAATATCAAATGAAACACACAATTCCTCTGAACAAGGTGGTGTTTCTTTCAAGTTAAAATACACTTTATAGAAATAAATAAATCAAAATACAATTATTCTTCTAGTATGAATATTGAAAAAAATTTATTCAATGATCAAAAAATATACATATATATACATATATATATATATATATATATATATATATATATATATATATATATATAAAGGTTTAATGCATTTTAGAATTGGCGAAACATTAAAACAAAGGGGGAAAGCAAATATATAACAGCAACGTGTAACATATTAGCATATGCGAGTTATATGAAGGTAAGGGAAGGTTGGTTATTACCTGTAACTGTAACATAGAAAAGGCAGGTACCAGTGTTCCCTGCAGTGTCTTCAGACGAACAATTCACAGCGGTGACTCCTATCAGGAATGTATCACTAGATGTTGAAGAACATGAGACAGCAGGATCTGCATCCACGTTATCAGTTGCAGTTGGGGTCAATGTAACGGTGGATGAAGAATTTAGTCCCCTATCCGTAGTGTCACTTACATTTGGGCAATTCAGAAAAGGTGCTTCATCATCTGAAAAATTAGGAAATTCATCAAAATGTTAAAACATATGGCATGTCACCTGATTTGATTAAAAAGATACAACTCATGACAAGGACCCTTTAAAAGAATTATATGATCTATCGAATTTCAAAACCAACTAGCAAATGAAACACACAATTCCCCTGAAAAATATTGGTGTTTCTTTTAAATTAAAATATACATTCTGTACCTTCTAAATATTTCAAGAAGGAATATTTTAGAATTACCTTCTAGAAATATATCAATCAAAATACAATTATTCTTTTAGTATGAATATTGAACCATTTGTATTTACTTATTTTAAAAAGAAAAAAAATGCATATATAATAAGGTTCATGCATTTTAGAATCTGTATAATATCAAAACAAAGAGTTAAAGCAAATATATAATAGCAATGTGTTACATATTAACATATACGAGTTATATGAAGCACAACCAAAGTTGCTTAATACCTGTAACTGTAACATAAAAAAGGCAGGTGCCAGTGTTCTCTGCAGTATCTTCAGACGAACAATTCACAGCGGTGTCTCCTATCAGGAATGTATCATTAGATGTAGAAGAACATGTGACAGCACTATCTGCATCAACGTTATCAGTTGCAGTTGGGTTCAATGTTACGGTGGATGAGGAATTTAGTCCCGTATTCGTAGTATCACTTACGTTTGGGCAAATCAAAATAGGTGCTTCATTATCTAAAAAAATAGAAAATTCATAAAAAAATTTAAAACATGGCATGTCTCCTCGTTTGATTAAAAACGTACAACTCATGACAAGGACCCTATAAAACAAATTATATGGTCTATCGAATTTTAAATCAAATATCAAATGAAACACACAAGCCCCCTGAAAAGAGTGGTGTTTCTTTCAAAATAAAAAAAAATACTTTCTAGAAATATATCAATCAAAAAACAATTATTCTTCTACTATGATTATTGAACCATTTGTATCCAAGCAATGAAGAATATATATATATATATGCGTGTGTGTGTGTGTGTGTGTGAATTTGTGTGAAGATTTATGCATTTTAGAGTGTGTGAAACATCAAAACAAAGGGGGAAAGCAAATATATACCAGAAACGTGTAACATATTATTACCAGATAAGAGTTATATGAAGCACAAGCAAAGGTGGTTATTACCTGTGACTGTAACATAGACAAGGCAGGTGCCAGTGTTCCCTGCAGTATCTTCAGACGAACAATTCACAGCGGTGACTCCTATCAGGAATGTATCACTAGATGTAGAAGAACACGTGACCGAAGGATCTGCATCCACGTTATCAGTTGAAGTTGGGTTCAATGTAACTGTGGATGAGGAATTTAGTCCCGTATCCGTAGTAGCACTTACATTTGGGCAATTCAGAATAGGTGCTTCATCATCTGAAAAATTAGACAATTCATCAAAATTTTAAAACATGGCATATCACCTGGTTTGATTTAAGCGGTTCAACTCATGACGAGGACCGTAAAAAATTAAATATATATTCTATCGAAATTCTAAACTAAATATCGAATGAAACACAACAAGCCTCTGAAAATGGAGGTGTTTCTTTAAAATTAAAATACACCTTCTAGAAATAAATAAATTAAAATACATTTATTCTTCTAGTATGAATACTGAACAATTTGAATTCAATTATCTAATATATATATATATATATATATAGATATATATATATTCATATATATAATCATATATATATATATATATATATATATTCATATATATATATATATGATTATATATATGAATATATATAATCATTTTCATATATATAATCATATATATATATATCATATACATTTATGAAGGTTAATGCTTTTTTTAATCTGCGAAACAGCAAAACAAAGGGGGAAAGCAAATAAATAATAGGAACGTGTAACATATTAGCATATACGAATTATATGAAGCACAGCCAAGGTTGGTTATTACCTGTAACTGTAACATAGAAAAAGCAGGTGCCAGTGTTCCCTGCAGTATCTTTAGACGAACAATTCACAGCGATGTTCCCTACCAGGAATGTATCACTCGATGTAGAAGAACATGTGACAGCAGGATCTGCATCCACGTTATCAGTTGCGGTTGGGTTCAATGCAACGGTGGACGAAGAATTTAGTCCCGTATCTGTAGTATCACTTACATTTGGGCAATTCAGAATAGGTGCTTCATCATCTGAAAACGTTAGACAATTCATCAAAAATGTTGAAACATGGCATGTCAACTGGTTTGATTAAAAGGGTACAACTCAGGATAAGGACCATATCAAAAAAATTATATCATCTATCGAATTTTAAAGCCAAATATCAAATGAAACACAAAATTCCTCTGAAAATGGTAGTGTTCCTTAACAATTAAAATATACCTTCTCTACCTTCTATATATCTCAAAATACAACTATTTTTTAAAGTATGAATATTGAGCCATTTGTATTTACTTATTTAAAAAATAAAAAATAATCAATCAATAAATGAATAAATATATATATATATATATATATGTATATATATATTAAGGTTTATGCATTTTAGAATCTATCAAAACAAAGGGGGAAAGCAAATATATTATAGCAATGTATTACATATTAACAGATACAAGTATAATATGAAGCACAGCCAAAGTTGGTTATTACCTGTAACTGTAACATAGAAAAGGCAGGTGTCAGTGTTTCCTGCAGTATCTTCAGACGAACAATTCACAGAGGTGTCCCCTATCAGGAATGTATCACTAGAAGTAGAAGAACATGAGACGGCGGGATCTGCATCCACGTTATCAGTTGTAGTTGGATTCAGTGTAACGGAGGATGAGGAATTTAGTCCCGCATCCGTAGTATCACTCACATTTGGGCAATTCAATATAGGTGATTCATCATCTGAAAACGTTAGACAATTCATCAAAAATTTTGAAACATGGCATGTCTCTTGGTTTGATTGAAAACGTACAACTCTTGACAAGGACCCTATCAAACAAATTATATGATCTATCAAATTTTAAAACCAAATATCAAATGAAAGACACTATTCCTCTGAAAATGGTGGCGATTCTTTCGAATCAAAATAAACCTTCTGATTATATAAATCGAAATACAAGTTTTCTTTAAGTGTGAATATTGGACCATTTGTATCCAATTATTA
This sequence comes from Heliocidaris tuberculata, assembly GCA_025618425.1. Lineage (NCBI taxonomy): Eukaryota > Metazoa > Echinodermata > Echinoidea > Camarodonta > Echinometridae > Heliocidaris > Heliocidaris tuberculata. The sequence continues at coordinate 7,265,781 of CM046843.1, forward strand.
AAAAAAATATATATACATATCTTAAGGTTCATGCATTTCAATATCTGTTAAACATCAAAACAAAAGGGGGGAAAGCAAATATATAACAACAACGTGTTACATATTAACATATACGAATTATATGAAGCACAGCCAAGGTTGGTTATTACCTGTAATTGTAACATAGAAAAAGCAGGTGCCAGTGTTCCCTGCATTATCTTCAGACGAACAATTCACAGAGGTGTCCCCTATCAGGAATGTATCACTAGATGTAGAAGAACATGTGATAGCACTATCTGCATCAACGTTATCAGTTGCAGTCGGGTTCAATGTTACGGTGGATGAGGAATTTAGTCCCGTATCCGTAGTAGCACTTACATTTGGGCAATTCAGTATGGGTGCTTCATCATCTGAAAACATTCGACAATTCATGAAAAAATATTTCAAGCATGGCATGTCACCTAGTTTGATTAAAAACGTACAACTCATCACAAGGACCCTTTAAAACAAAATATATCATCTTTCAAATTTTAAAACCATGATTGAAATGAAACACACCGTTCCTCTGAAAATGGTGGTGTTTCTTTCAATTCAAAATATACCTTCTAGAAATATATAATTCAAATTAAAATTATTCTTCTCGTATGAATATTGAACCAGTTGTATTCAATTATTTCAACAACCACCACCACCAAAAAAAAAAAAAAATAAATAAAAAAAAAATAAATATATATATATATATATATATATATATATATATATATTAGGCTTCATGCATTTTGGAATCTGTAACACATCAAATCAAAGGGAGAAAGCAAATATATGATATAATATATAACAGATACAAGATTAATATGAAGCGCAACCAAAGTTGGTTAATACCTGTAACTGTAACATAAAAGAGGCAGGTGTCAGTGTTCCCTGCAGTATCTTCAGACGAACAATTCACAGCGGTGTCCCCTAGCAGGAATGTATCACTAGATGAAGAAGAACACGAGACCGCAGGATCTGCATCCACGTTATCAGTTACAGTTGGGTTCAATGCAACGGTGGATGAGGAATTTAGTCCCCTGTCCGTAGTATCACTTACATTCGGGCAATTCAGCATAGGTGCTTCATCATCTGAAAAATTAGACAATTCATCAAAATGTTAAAACATGGCGTGTCACCTGGTTTGATAAAAAGGGTACAACTCAGGATAAGGACCCTATCAAAAGGATTATCATCTATCGAATTTTAAAACCAAATATCAAATGAACCACACAATTCCTCTGAAAATGGTTGTGTTTCTTAAAAATTAAAATATACCTTCACTACCTTCTATATATTTCTAGAAGGAATATTTTCAAATTAAAATATACCTTCTAGAAATATATCTCAAAATACAATTATTTTTTTAAAACTATGAATATTGAGCCATTTGTATTTACTTATCTAAAAGAATTAAAAGAAATATATATATATATATATGTATATATATATATATATATATATATATATATATAAAATTGTGAGAATTGAAAATGAGAGAATAATGGTTGCGTAGCTTAAATCAAAGTTCCCCGGAGCTGTACTCCCTTTTTGAATTTTTGCAAAGGTTGAAAAAATGTCTCCGCCGGGAATCGAACCCGGGTCGTTGGCTTAGAACGCCAATGCCTTAACCACTAGACCACGGAGATGGGCCAGTGATTTCGGCGACACCAGATTCAATTGACCGACAGATTGACAAATCTTCAACCTTATTAATTAATTCCTTTGTCGGGGGCAGGTGAGTTTTGAACAAAGACAAGCCGCATGCCTCAGCTGGATCCAAGCGAATGCTTTGAGATACATGTATACATTAGAATAATAACCATTATAAACAATTGTAAGGAAATAAGCTACGCAAACATTATTCTCTCATTTTCATTTCTCACAATTATAATTATTTCCACGAGAGTTGCCAAAGCTGTTGTATATGTTATTTCCTAACAATTATATATATATATATATATATTATATATATATACATAAATATTAAGGTTTATGCATTATAGAATCTATCAAATTAAAGGGGGAAAGCAAATATATAATAGCAATGTATTACATATGAGCAGATACAGATATAATATGAAGCACAAAGTTGGTTATTACCTGTAACTGTAACATAGAAAAGGCAGGTGTCAGTGTTCCCTGCAGTATCTTCAGACGAACAATTCACAGAGGTGTCCCCTATCAGGAATGTATCACTAGAAGAAGCAGAACATGAGACGTCGGGATCTGCATCCACGTTATCAGTTGTAGTTGGATTAAATGTAACGGAGGATGAGGAATTTAGTCCCGCATCCGTAGTATCACTTACATTTGGGCAGTTCAAAATAGGTGATTCATCATCTGAAAACGTGAGACAATTCATCAAAAATTTTGAAACATGGCGCGTCTCCTGGTTTGATTGAAAACGTAAAACTCTTGACAAGGACCATATCAAACAAATTATATGATCTATTAAATTTTAAAACCAAATATCAAATGAAACACACTATTCCTCTGAAAATGGTGGTGATTCTTTCGAATCAAAATAAACCTTCTGATAATATATAAATCTAAATAGAAGTTTTCTTCTAGTATGAATATTTGACCATTTGTATCCAATTATTAAAAAATATATATATATATACCTATCTTAAGTTTCATGCATTTTAATATCTGTGAAACATCAAAACAAAGGGGGAAAGTAAATATATAAAAGCAACGTGTTACATATTAACATATACGAGTTATATGAAGCACAAGCAAAGTTGCTTAATACCTGTAACTGTAACATAAAAAAGGCAGGTGCCAGTGTTCTCTGCAGTATCTTCAGACGAACAATTCACAGCGGTGTGCCCTATCAGGAATGTATCACTAGATTTAGAAGAACATGTGACAGCACTATCGGCATCAACGTTATCAGTTGCAGTTGGGTTCAATGTTACGGTGGATGAGGAATTTAGTCCCGTATCCGTAGTATCACTTATATTTGGGCAATTCAGAATAGGTGCTTCATCATCTGAAACATACGAAAATTCATAAAAAATATATTTGAAACATGGGATGTCACCTAGTTTGATTAAAAACGTACAACTCATGACAAGGACCCTATAAAACAATATATATGATCTTTCAAATTTTAAAACCAAGATTTAAATAAAACACATCGTTCCTCCGAAAATGGTGGTTCTTTCAATTCAAAATATACCTTTGAGAAATATATATATTAAATTAAAATTATTCTTCTAGTATGAATATTGAACCATTTGTATTTACTTATTTAAAAGAATTTGAAAAAAACATAAAAAATAAGAAAAAAAAAATATATATATATGTTAAGGTTTATGCATTGTGGAATCTGTAAAACATCAAATCAAAGGGGGAAAGCAAATATATAATATAATATATAACAGATACGAGATTAATATGAAGCGCAACCAAAGTTGGTTAATACCTGTAATTGTAACATAAAAAAGGCAGGTGTCTGTGTTCCCTGCAGTATCTTCAGACGAACAATTTACAGCGGTGTCCCCGACCAGGAATGTATCACTAGATGTAGAAGAACATGAGACAGCAGGATCTGCATCCACGTTATCAGTTGCAGTTGGGTTCAATGCAACGGTGGATGAGGAATTTAGTCCCCTATCCGTAGTATCACTTACATTCGGGCAGTTCAGCATAGGTGCTTCATCATCTGAAAAATTAGACAATTCATCAAATTTTTAAAACATATCATGTCACCTAGTTTGATTAAAACCGTACAACTCATGACAATGACCCTATAAAACAAATTATATGATCTATCGAATATTAAAACCAAATATCAAATGAACCACAAGATTTCTCTGAAAATGGTGGTGTTTCTTTCGAATACCTTCTAGAAGTATATAGATCAAAATACAATTATTGTTCTTGTATGAATATTTAACTATTTCTATTAAATCACTAAATAAAAAAATATATGTATTTTAATGTTTATGCATTTTACTATCTGTGAAACATCAAAACAAAGGGAAAAGCAAATATGTACCAGCAACATGTTACATATTAACAGATACGAGTTATAAGAAGCAAAACCAAGGTTGGTTATTACCTGTAACTGTAACATAGAAAAGACAGGTGCCAGTGTTCCCTGCAGTATCTTCAGACGAACAATTCACAGCAGTGTCCCCTATCAGGAATGTATCACTAGATGTAGACGAACATGAGACAGCAGAATCTGCATCCACGTTATCAGTTGCAGTTGGGTTCAGTGTTACGTTGGATGAGGAATTTAGTCCTCTATCAGTAGTGTCACTTACATTCGGGCAATTCAGAATAGGTGCTTCATCATCTGAAAAATTAGACAATTCATCAAAATTTGAAAACAAAGCATGTCACCTAGTTTGAATGAAAACGTACAACTCATGACAAGGACCCTATAAACAAATATGATCTATCAAATTTTAAATCAAATATCAAATGAAACACACAATTCCTCTGAATATATGAAGGTTTAATGCATTTTAGAATTGGCGAAACATTAAAACAAAGGGGCAAAGCAAATATATAACAGCAACGTGTAACATATTAGCATATGCGAGTTATATGAAGGTAAGGGAAGGTTGGTTATTACCTGTAACTGTAACATAGAAAAGGCAGGTACCAGTGTTCCCTGCAGTGTCTTCAGACGAACAATTCACAGCGGTGACTCCTATCAGGAATGTATCACTAGATGTTGAAGAACATGAGACAGCAGGATCTGCATCCACGTTATCAGTTGCAGTTGGGGTCAATGTAACGGTGGATGAAGAATTTAGTCCCCTATCCGTAGTGTCACTTACATTTGGGCAATTCAGAAAAGGTGCTTCATCATCTGAAAAATTAGGAAATTCATCAAAATGTTAAAACATATGGCATGTCACCTGATTTGATTAAAAAGATACAACTCATGACAAGGACCCTTTAAAAGAATTATATGATCTATCGAATTTCAAAACCAACTAGCAAATGAAACACACAATTCCCCTGAAAAATATTGGTGTTTCTTTTAAATTAAAATATACATTCTGTACCTTCTAAATATTTCAAGAAGGAATATTTTAGAATTACCTTCTAGAAATATATCAATCAAAATACAATTATTCTTTTAGTATGAATATTGAACCATTTGTATTTACTTATTTTAAAAAGAAAAAAAATGCATATATAATAAGGTTCATGCATTTTAGAATCTGTATAATATCAAAACAAAGAGTTAAAGCAAATATATAATAGCAATGTGTTACATATTAACATATACGAGTTATTGAAGCACAACCAAAGTTGCTTAATACCTGTAACTGTAACATAAAAAAGGCAGGTGCCAGTGTTCTCTGCAGTATCTTCAGACGAACAATTCACAGCGGTGTCTCCTATCAGGAATGTATCATTAGATGTAGAAGAACATGTGACAGCACTATCTGCATCAACGTTATCAGTTGCAGTTGGGTTCAATGTTACGGTGGATGAGGAATTTAGTCCCGTATTCGTAGTATCACTTACGTTTGGGCAAATCAAAATAGGTGCTTCATTATCTAAAAAAATAGAAAATTCATAAAAAAATTTAAAACATGGCATGTCTCCTCGTTTGATTAAAAACGTACAACTCATGACAAGGACCCTATAAAACAAATTATATGGTCTATCGAATTTTAAATCAAATATCAAATGAAACACACAAGCCCCCTGAAAAGAGTGGTGTTTCTTTCAAAATAAAAAAAAATACTTTCTAGAAATATATCAATCAAAAAACAATTATTCTTCTACTATGATTATTGAACCATTTGTATCCAAGCAATGAAGAATATATATATATATATGCGTGTGTGTGTGTGTGTGTGAATTTGTGCGAAGATTTATGCATTTTAGAGTGTGTGAAACATCAAAACAAAGGGGGAAAGCAAATATATACCAGAAACGTGTAACATATTATTACCAGATAAGAGTTATATGAAGCACAAGCAAAGGTGGTTATTACCTGTGACTGTAACATAGACAAGGCAGGTGCCAGTGTTCCCTGCAGTATCTTCAGACGAACAATTCACAGCGGTGACTCCTATCAGGAATGTATCACTAGATGTAGAAGAACACGTGACCGAAGGATCTGCATCCACGTTATCAGTTGAAGTTGGGTTCAATGTAACTGTGGATGAGGAATTTAGTCCCGTATCCGTAGTAGCACTTACATTTGGGCAATTCAGAATAGGTGCTTCATCATCTGAAAAATTAGACAATTCATCAAAATTTTAAAACATGGCATATCACCTGGTTTGATTTAAGCGGTTCAACTCATGACGAGGACCGTAAAAAATTAAATATATATTCTATCGAAATTCTAAACTAAATATCGAATGAAACACAACAAGCCTCTGAAAATGGAGGTGTTTCTTTAAAATTAAAATACACCTTCTAGAAATAAATAAATTAAAATACATTTATTCTTCGAGTATGAATACTGAACAATTTGAATTCAATTATCTAATATATATATATATATATATATATATATATATATATATATATTCATATATATAATCATATATATATATATATATTCATATATATATATATATGATTATATATATGAATATATATAATCATTTTCATATATATAATCATATATATATATATCATATACATTTATGAAGGTTAATGCTTTTTTTAATCTGCGAAACAGCAAAACAAAGGGGGAAAGCAAATAAATAATAGGAACGTGTAACATATTAGCATATACGAATTATATGAAGCACAGCCAAGGTTGGTTATTACCTGTAACTGTAACATAGAAAAAGCAGGTGCCAGTGTTCCCTGCAGTATCTTTAGACGAACAATTCACAGCGATGTTCCCTACCAGGAATGTATCACTCGATGTAGAAGAACATGTGACAGCAGGATCTGCATCCACGTTATCAGTTGCGGTTGGGTTCAATGCAACGGTGGACGAAGAATTTAGTCCCGTATCTGTCGTATCACTTACATTTGGGCAATTCAGAATAGGTGCTTCATCATCTGAAAACGTTAGACAATTCATCAAAAATGTTGAAACATGGCATGTCAACTGGTTTGATTAAAAGGGTACAACTCAGGATAAGGACCATATCAAAAAAATTATATCATCTATCGAATTTTAAAGCCAAATATCAAATGAAACACAAAATTCCTCTGAAAATGGTAGTGTTCCTTAACAATTAAAATATACCTTCTCTACCTTCTATATATCTCAAAATACAACTATTTTTTAAAGTATGAATATTGAGCCATTTGTATTTACTTATTTAAAAAATAAAAAATAATCAATCAATAAATGAATAAATATATATATATATATATATATGTATATATATATTAAGGTTTATGCATTTTAGAATCTATCAAAACAAAGGGGGAAAGCAAATATATTATAGCAATGTATTACATATTAACAGATACAAGTATAATATGAAGCACAGCCAAAGTTGGTTATTACCTGTAACTGTAACATAGAAAAGGCAGGTGTCAGTGTTTCCTGCAGTATCTTCAGACGAACAATTCACAGAGGTGTCCCCTATCAGGAATGTATCACTAGAAGTAGAAGAACATGAGACGGCGGGATCTGCATCCACGTTATCAGTTGTAGTTGGATTCAGTGTAACGGAGGATGAGGAATTTAGTCCCGCATCCGTAGTATCACTCACATTTGGGCAATTCAATATAGGTGATTCATCATCTGAAAACGTTAGACAATTCATCAAAAATTTTGAAACATGGCATGTCTCTTGGTTTGATTGAAAACGTACAACTCTTGACAAGGACCCTATCAAACAAATTATATGATCTATCAAATTTTAAAACCAAATATCAAATGAAAGACACTATTCCTCTGAAAATGGTGGCGATTCTTTCGAATCGAAATAAACCTTCTGATTATATAAATCGAAATACAAGTTTTCTTTAAGTGTGAATATTGGACCATTTGTATCCAATTATTAAAAAAAATATATATACATATCTTAAGGTTCATGCATTTTAATATCTGTTAAACATCAAAACAAAAGGGGGGAAAGCAAATATATAACAACAACGTGTTACATATTAACATATACGAATTATATGAAGCACAGCCAAGGTTGGTTATTACCTGTAATTGTAACATAGAAAAAGCAGGTGCCAGTGTTCCCTGCATTATCTTCAGACGAACAATTCACAGAGGTGTCCCCTATCAGGAATGTATCACTAGATGTAGAAGAACATGTGATAGCACTATCTGCATCAACGTTATCAGTTGCAGTCGGGTTCAATGTTACGGTGGATGAGGAATTTAGTCCCGTATCCGTAGTAGCACTTACATTTGGGCAATTCAGTATGGGTGCTTCATCATCTGAAAACATTCGACAATTCATGAAAAAATATTTCAAGCATGGCATGTCACCTAGTTTGATTAAAAACGTACAACTCATCACAAGGACCCTTTAAAACAAAATATATCATCTTTCAAATTTTAAAACCATGATTGAAATGAAACACACCGTTCCTCTGAAAATGGTGGTGTTTCTTTCAATTCAAAAATATACCTTCTAGAAATATATAATTCAAATTAAAATTATTCTTCTCGTATGAATATTGAACCAGTTGTATTCAATTATTTCAACAACCACCACCACCAAAAAAAAAAATAAATAAATAAAAAAATAAATAAATATATATATATATATATATATATATATATATTAGGCTTCATGCATTTTGGAATCTGTAACACATCAAATCAAAGGGAGAAAGCAAATATATGATATAATATATAACAGATACAAGATTAATATGAAGCGCAGCCAAAGTTGGTTAATACCTGTAACTGTAACATAAAAGAGGCAGGTGTCAGTGTTCCCTGCAGTATCTTCAGACGAACAATTCACAGCGGTGTCCCCTAGCAGGAATGTATCACTAGATGAAGAAGAACACGAGACCGCAGGATCTGCATCCACGTTATCAGTTACAGTTGGGTTCAATGCAACGGTGGATGAGGAATTTAGTCCCCTGTCCGTAGTATCACTTACATTCGGGCAATTCAGCATAGGTGCTTCATCATCTGAAAAATTAGACAATTCATCAAAATGTTAAAAAATATGGCGTGTCACCTGGTTTGATAAAAAGGGTACAACTCAGGATAAGGACCCTATCAAAAGGATTATCATCTATCGAATTTTAAAACCAAATATCAAATGAACCACACAATTCCTCTGAAAATGGTTGTGTTTCTTAAAAATTAAAATATACCTTCACTACCTTCTATATATTTCTAGAAGGAATATTTTCAAATTAAAATATACCTTCTAGAAATATATCTCAAAATACAATTATTTTTTTAAAACTATGAATATTGAGCCATTTGTATTTACTTATCTAAAAGAATTAAAAGAAATATATATATATATATGTATATATATATATATATATATATATATATATATATAATTGTGAGAACTGAAAATGAGAGAATAATGGTTGCGTAGCTTAAATCAAAGTTCCCCGGAGCTGTACTCCCTTTTTGAATTTTTGCAAAGGTTGAAAAAATGTCTCCGCCGGGAATCGAACCCGGGTCGTTGGCTTAGAACGCCAATGCCTTAACCACTAGACCACGGAGATGGGCCAGTGATTTCGGCGACACCAGATTCAATTGACCGACAGATTGACAAATCTTCAACCTTATTAATTAATTCCTTTGTCGGGGGCAGGTGAGTTTTGAACAAAGACAAGCCGCATGCCTCAGCTGGATCCAAGCGAATGCTTTGAGATACATGTATACATTAGAATAATAACCATTATAAACAATTGTAAGGAAATAAGCTACGCAAACATTATTCTCTCATTTTCATTTCTCACAATTATAATTATTTCCACGAGAGTTGCCAAAGCTGTTGTATATGTTATTTCCTAACAATTATATATATATATATATATATATATATATATATATATATATATATATATATATATATACATAAATATTAAGGTTTATGCATTATAGAATCTATCAAATTAAAGGGGGAAAGCAAATATATAAAAGCAATGTATTACATATGAGCAGATACAGATATAATATGAAGCACAAAGTTGGTTATTACCTGTAACTGTAACATAGAAAAGGCAGGTGTCAGTGTTCCCTGCAGTATCTTCAGACGAACAATTCACAGAGGTGTCCCCTATCAGGAATGTATCACTAGAAGAAGCAGAACATGAGACGTCGGGATCTGCATCCACGTTATCAGTTGTAGTTGGATTAAATGTAACGGAGGATGAGGAATTTAGTCCCGCATCCGTAGTATCACTTACATTTGGGCAGTTCAAAATAGGTGATTCATCATCTGAAAACGTGAGACAATTCATCAAAAATTTTGAAACATGGCGCGTCTCCTGGTTTGATTGAAAACGTAAAACTCTTGACAAGGACCATATCAAACAAATTATATGATCTATTAAATTTTAAAACCAAATATCAAATGAAACACACTATTCCTCTGAAAATGGTGGTGATTCTTTCGAATCAAAATAAACCTTCTGATAATATATAAATCTAAATAGAAGTTTTCTTCTAGTATGAATATTTGACCATTTGTATCCAATTATTAAAAATATATATATACCTATCTTAAGTTTCATGCATTTTAATATCTGTGAAACATCAAAACAAAGGGGGAAAGTAAATATATAAAAGCAACGTGTTACATATTAACATATACGAGTTATATGAAGCACAAGCAAAGTTGCTTAATACCTGTAACTGTAACATAAAAAAGGCAGGTGCCAGTGTTCTCTGCAGTATCTTCAGACGAACAATTCACAGCGGTGTGCCCTATCAGGAATGTATCACTAGATTTAGAAGAACATGTGACAGCACTATCGGCATCAACGTTATCAGTTGCAGTTGGGTTCAATGTTACGGTGGATGAGGAATTTAGTCCCGTATCCGTAGTATCACTTATATTTGGGCAATTCAGAATAGGTGCTTCATCATCTGAAACATACGAAAATTCATAAAAAATATATTTGAAACATGGGATGTCACCTAGTTTGATTAAAAACGTACAACTCATGACAAGGACCCAATAAAACAATATATATGATCTTTCAAATTTTAAAACCAAGATTTAAATAAAACACATCGTTCCTCCGAAAATGGTGGTTCTTTCAATTCAAAATATACCTTTGAGAAATATATATATTAAATTAAAATTATTCTTCTAGTATGAATATTGAACTATTTGTATTTACTTATTTAAAAGAATTTGAAAAAAACATAAAAAATAAGAAAAAAAAAAAAATATATATATATGTTAAGGTTTATGCATTGTGGAATCTGTAAAACATCAAATCAAAGGGGGAAAGCAAATATATAATGTAATATATAACAGATACGAGATTAATATGAAGCGCAACCAAAGTTGGTTAATACCTGTAATTGTAACATAAAAAAGGCAGGTGTCTGTGTTCCCTGCAGTATCTTCAGACGAACAATTTACAGCGGTGTCCCCGACCAGGAATGTATCACTAGATGTAGAAGAACATGAGACAGCAGGATCTGCATCCACGTTATCAGTTGCAGTTGGGTTCAATGCAACGGTGGATGAGGAATTTAGTCCCCTATCCGTAGTATCACTTACATTCGGGCAGTTCAGCATAGGTGCTTCATCATCTGAAAAATTAGACAATTCATCAAATTTTTAAAACATATCATGTCACCTAGTTTGATTAAAACCGTACAACTCATGACAATGACCCTATAAAACAAATTATATGATCTATCGAATATTAAAACCAAATATCAAATGAACCACAAGATTTCTCTGAAAATGGTGGTGTTTCTTTCGAATACCTTCTAGAAGTATATAGATCAAAATACAATTATTGTTCTTGTATGAATATTTAACTATTTCTATTAAATCACTAAATAAAAAAATATATGTATTTTAATGTTTATGCATTTTACTATCTGTGAAACATCAAAAGAAAGGGAACAGCAAATATGTACAAGCAACATGTTACATATTAACAGATACGAGTTATAAGAAGCAAAACCAAGGTTGGTTATTACCTGTAACTGTAACATAGAAAAGACAGGTGCCAGTGTTCCCTGCAGTATCTTCAGACGAACAATTCACAGCAGTGTCCCCTATCAGGAATGTATCACTAGATGTAGACGAACATGAGACAGCAGAATCTGCATCCACGTTATCAGTTGCAGTTGGGTTCAATGCAACGGTGGATGAGGAATTTAGTCCCCTGTCCGTAGTATCACTTACATTCGGGCAATTCAGCATAGGTGCTTCATCATCTGAAAAATTAGACAATTCATCAAAATGTTAAAACATGGCGTGTCACCTGGTTTGATAAAAAGGGTACAACTCAGGATAAGGACCCTATCAAAAGGATTATCATCTATCGAATTTTAAAACCAAATATCAAATGAACCACACAATTCCTCTGAAAATGGTTGTGTTTCTTAAAAATTAAAATATACCTTCACTACCTTCTATATATTTCTAGAAGGAATATTTTCAAATTAAAATATACCTTCTAGAAATATATCTCAAAATACAATTATTTTTTTAAAACTATGAATATTGAGCCATTTGTATTTACTTATCTAAAAGAATTAAAAGAAATATATATATATATATGTATATATATATATATATATATATATATATATATATATATATTGTGAGAACTGAAAATGAGAGAATAATGGTTGCGTAGCTTAAATCAAAGTTCCCCGGAGCTGTACTCCCTTTTTGAATTTTTGCAAAGGTTGAAAAAATGTCTCCGCCGGGAATCGAACCCGGGTCGTTGGCTTAGAACGCCAATGCCTTAACCACTAGACCACGGAGATGGGCCAGTGATTTCGGCGACACCAGATTCAATTGACCGACAGATTGACAAATCTTCAACCTTATTAATTAATTCCTTTGTCGGGGGCAGGTGAGTTTTGAACAAAGACAAGCCGCATGCCTCAGCTGGATCCAAGCGAATGCTTTGAGATACATGTATACATTAGAATAATAACCATTATAAACAATTGTAAGGAAATAAGCTACGCAAACATTATTCTCTCATTTCCATTTCTCACAATTATAATTATTTCCACGAGAGTTGCCAAAGCTGTTGTATATGTTATTTCCTAACAATTATATATATATATATATATATATATATATATATATATATATATATATATATATATATACATAAATATTAAGGTTTATGCATTATAGAATCTATCAAATTAAAGGGGGAAAGCAAATATATAAAAGCAATGTATTACATATGAGCAGATACAGATATAATATGAAGCACAAAGTTGGTTATTACCTGTAACTGTAACATAGAAAAGGCAGGTGTCAGTGTTCCCTGCAGTATCTTCAGACGAACAATTCACAGAGGTGTCCCCTATCAGGAATGTATCACTAGAAGAAGCAGAACATGAGACGTCGGGATCTGCATCCACGTTATCAGTTGTAGTTGGATTAAATGTAACGGAGGATGAGGAATTTAGTCCCGCATCCGTAGTATCACTTACATTTGGGCAGTTCAAAATAGGTGATTCATCATCTGAAAACGTGAGACAATTCATCAAAAATTTTGAAACATGGCGCGTCTCCTGGTTTGATTGAAAACGTAAAACTCTTGACAAGGACCATATCAAACAAATTATATGATCTATTAAATTTTAAAACCAAATATCAAATGAAACACACTATTCCTCTGAAAATGGTGGTGATTCTTTCGAATCAAAATAAACCTTCTGATAATATATAAATCTAAATAGAAGTTTTCTTCTAGTATGAATATTTGACCATTTGTATCCAATTATTAAAAATATATATATACCTATCTTAAGTTTCATGCATTTTAATATCTGTGAAACATCAAAACAAAGGGGGAAAGTAAATATATAAAAGCAACGTGTTACATATTAACATATACGAGTTATATGAAGCACAAGCAAAGTTGCTTAATACCTGTAACTGTAACATAAAAAAGGCAGGTGCCAGTGTTCTCTGCAGTATCTTCAGACGAACAATTCACAGCGGTGTGCCCTATCAGGAATGTATCACTAGATTTAGAAGAACATGTGACAGCACTATCGGCATCAACGTTATCAGTTGCAGTTGGGTTCAATGTTACGGTGGATGAGGAATTTAGTCCCGTATCCGTAGTATCACTTATATTTGGGCAATTCAGAATAGGTGCTTCATCATCTGAAACATACGAAAATTCATAAAAAATATATTTGAAACATGGGATGTCACCTAGTTTGATTAAAAACGTACAACTCATGACAAGGACCCAATAAAACAATATATATGATCTTTCAAATTTTAAAACCAAGATTTAAATAAAACACATCGTTCCTCCGAAAATGGTGGTTCTTTCAATTCAAAATATACCTTTGAGAAATATATATATTAAATTAAAATTATTCTTCTAGTATGAATATTGAACTATTTGTATTTACTTATTTAAAAGAATTTGAAAAAAACATAAAAAATAAGAAAAAAAAAAAAATATATATATATGTTAAGGTTTATGCATTGTGGAATCTGTAAAACATCAAATCAAAGGGGGAAAGCAAATATATAATGTAATATATAACAGATACGAGATTAATATGAAGCGCAACCAAAGTTGGTTAATACCTGTAATTGTAACATAAAAAAGGCAGGTGTCTGTGTTCCCTGCAGTATCTTCAGACGAACAATTTACAGCGGTGTCCCCGACCAGGAATGTATCACTAGATGTAGAAGAACATGAGACAGCAGGATCTGCATCCACGTTATCAGTTGCAGTTGGGTTCAATGCAACGGTGGATGAGGAATTTAGTCCCCTATCCGTAGTATCACTTACATTCGGGCAGTTCAGCATAGGTGCTTCATCATCTGAAAAATTAGACAATTCATCAAATTTTTAAAACATATCATGTCACCTAGTTTGATTAAAACCGTACAACTCATGACAATGACCCTATAAAACAAATTATATGATCTATCGAATATTAAAACCAAATATCAAATGAACCACAAGATTTCTCTGAAAATGGTGGTGTTTCTTTCGAATACCTTCTAGAAGTATATAGATCAAAATACAATTATTGTTCTTGTATGAATATTTAACTATTTCTATTAAATCACTAAATAAAAAAATATATGTATTTTAATGTTTATGCATTTTACTATCTGTGAAACATCAAAAGAAAGGGAACAGCAAATATGTACAAGCAACATGTTACATATTAACAGATACGAGTTATAAGAAGCAAAACCAAGGTTGGTTATTACCTGTAACTGTAACATAGAAAAGACAGGTGCCAGTGTTCCCTGCAGTATCTTCAGACGAACAATTCACAGCAGTGTCCCCTATCAGGAATGTATCACTAGATGTAGACGAACATGAGACAGCAGAATCTGCATCCACGTTATCAGTTGCAGTTGGGTTCAGTGTTACGTTGGATGAGGAATTTAGTCCTCTATCAGTAGTGTCACTTACATTCGGGCAATTCAGAATAGATGCTTCATCATCTGAAAAATTAGACAATTCATCAAAATTTGAAAACAAAGCATGTCACCTAGTTTGAATGAAAACGTACAACTCATGACAAGGACACTATAAACAAATATGATCTATCAAATTTCAAATCAAATATCAAATGAAACACACAATTCCTCTGAACATGGTGGTGTTTCTTTCAAGTTAAAATACACTTTATAGAAATAAATAAATCAAAATACAATTATTCTTCTAGTATGAATATTGAAAAAATTTTATTCAATGATCAAAAAATATACATATATATATATATATATATATATATATATATATATATAAAGGTTTAATGCATTTTAGAATTGGCGAAACATTAAAACAAAGGGGGAAAGCAAATATATAACAGCAACGTGTAACATATTAGCATATGCGAGTTATATGAAGGTAAGGGAAGGTTGGTTATTACCTGTAACTGTTACATAGAAAAGGCAGGTACCAGTGTTCCCTGCAGTGTCTTCAGACGAACAATTCACAGCGGTGACTCCTATCAGGAATGTATCACTAGATGTTGAAGAACATGAGATAGCAGGATCTGCATCCACGTTATCAGTTGCAGTTGGGGTCAATGTAACGGTGGATGAAGAATTTAGTCCCCTATCCGTAGTGTCACTTACATTTGGGCAATTCAGAAAAGGTGCTTCATCATCTGAAAAATTAGGAAATTCATCAAAATGTTAAAACATATGGCATGTCACCTGATTTGATTAAAAAGATACAACTCATGACAAGGACCCTTTAAAAGAATTATATGATCTATCGAATTTCAAAACCAACTAGCAAATGAAACACACAATTCCCCTGAAAAATATTGGTGTTTCTTTTAAATTAAAATATACATTCTGTACCTTCTAAATATTTCAAGAAGGAATATTTTAGAATTACCTTCTAGAAATATATCAATCAAAATACAATTATTCTTTTAGTATGAATATTGAACCATTTGTATTTACTTATTTTAAAAAGAAAAAAAATGCATATATAATAAGGTTCATGCATTTTAGAATCTGTATAATATCAAAACAAAGAGTTAAAGCAAATATATAATAGCAGTGTGTTACATATTAACATATACGAGTTATATGAAGCACAAACAAAGTTGCTTAATACCTGTAACTGTAACATAAAAAAGGCAGGTGCCAGTGTTCTCTGCAGTATCTTCAGACGAACAATTCACAGCGGTGTCTCCTATCAGGAATGTATCATTAGATGTAGAAGAACATGTGACAGCACTATCTGCATCAACGTTATCAGTTGCAGTTGGGTTCAATGTTACGGTGGATGAGGAATTTAGTCCCGTATTCGTAGTATCACTTACGTTTGGGCAATTCAAAATAGGTGCTTCATCATCTAAAAAAATAGAAAATTCATAAAAAAAATTTAAAACATGGCATGTCTCCTCGTTTGATTAAAAACGTACAACTCATGACAAGGACCCTATAAAACAAATTATATGGTCTATCGAATTTTAAATCAAATATCAAATGAAACACACAAGTCCCCTGAAAAGAGTGGTGTTTCTTTCAAAATAAAAAAAATACCTTCTAGAAATATATCAATCAAAAAACAATTATTATTCTACTATGATTATTGAACCATTTGTATCCAAGCAATGAAGAATATATATATATATATATATATATATATATATATATATATATATATATATATGTGCACGCGTGTGTGTGTGTGTGTGTGTGTGTTCGTGTTAAGATTTATGCATTTTAGAGTGTGTGAAACATCAAAACAAAGGGGGAAAGCAAATATATACCAGAAACGTGTAACATATTATTACCAGATACGAGTTATATGAGGCACAAGCAAAGGTGGTTATTACCTGTGACTGTAACATAGACAAGGCAGGTGCCAGTGTTCCCTGCAGTATCTTCAGACGAACAATTCACAGCGGTGACTCCTATCAGGAATGTATCACTAGATGTAGAAGAACACGTGACCGAAGGATCTGCATCCACGTTATCAGTTGAAGTTGGGTTCAATGTAACTGTGGATGAGGAATTTAGTCCCGTATCCGTAGTAGCACTTACATTTGGGCAATTCAGAATAGGTGCTTCATCATCTGAAAAATTAGACAATTCATCAAAATTTTAAAACATGGCATATCACCTGGTTTGATTTAAGCGGTTCAACTCATGACGAGGACCGTAAAAAATTAAATATATATTCTATCGAAATTCTAAACTAAATATCGAATGAAACACAACAAGCCTCTGAAAATGGAGGTGTTTCTTTAAAATTAAAATACACCTTCTAGAAATAAATAAATTAAAATACATTTATTCTTCTAGTATGAATACTGAACAATTTGAATTCAATTATCTAATATATATATATATATAGATATATATATATATTCATATATATAATCATATATATATATATATATATTCATATATATATATATATGATTATATATATGAATATATATAATCATTTTCATATATATAATCATATATATATATATCATATACATTTATGAAGGTTAATGCTTTTTTTAATCTGCGAAACAGCAAAACAAAGGGGGAAAGCAAATAAATAATAGGAACGTGTAACATATTAGCATATACGAATTATATGAAGCACAGCCAAGGTTGGTTATTACCTGTAACTGTAACATAGAAAAAGCAGGTGCCAGTGTTCCCTGCAGTATCTTTAGACGAACAATTCACAGCGATGTTCCCTACCAGGAATGTATCACTCGATGTAGAAGAACATGTGACAGCAGGATCTGCATCCACGTTATCAGTTGCGGTTGGGTTCAATGCAACGGTGGACGAAGAATTTAGTCCCGTATCTGTAGTATCACTTACATTTGGGCAATTCAGAATAGGTGCTTCATCATCTGAAAACGTTAGACAATTCATCAAAAATGTTGAAACATGGCATGTCAACTGGTTTGATTAAAAGGGTACAACTCAGGATAAGGACCATATCAAAAAAATTATATCATCTATCGAATTTTAAAGCCAAATATCAAATGAAACACAAAATTCCTCTGAAAATGGTAGTGTTCCTTAACAATTAAAATATACCTTCTCTACCTTCTATATATCTCAAAATACAACTATTTTTTAAAGTATGAATATTGAGCCATTTGTATTTACTTATTTAAAAAATAAAAAATAATCAATCAATAAATGAATAAATATATATATATATATATATATATGTATATATATATTAAGGTTTATGCATTTTAGAATCTATCAAAACAAAGGGGGAAAGCAAATATATTATAGCAATGTATTACATATTAACAGATACAAGTATAATATGAAGCACAGCCAAAGTTGGTTATTACCTGTAACTGTAACATAGAAAAGGCAGGTGTCAGTGTTTCCTGCAGTATCTTCAGACGAACAATTCACAGAGGTGTCCCCTATCAGGAATGTATCACTAGAAGTAGAAGAACATGAGACGGCGGGATCTGCATCCACGTTATCAGTTGTAGTTGGATTCAGTGTAACGGAGGATGAGGAATTTAGTCCCGCATCCGTAGTATCACTCACATTTGGGCAATTCAATATAGGTGATTCATCATCTGAAAACGTTAGACAATTCATCAAAAAATTTGAAACATGGCATGTCTCTTGGTTTGATTGAAAACGTACAACTCTTGACAAGGACCCTATCAAACAAATTATATGATCTATCAAATTTTAAAACCAAATATCAAATGAAAGACACTATTCCTCTGAAAATGGTGGCGTTTTTTTCGAATCAAAATAAACCTTCTGATTATATAAATCGAAATACAAGTTTTCTTTAAGTGTGAATATTGGACCATTTGTATCCAATTATTAAAAAAAATATATATACATATCTTAAGGTTCATGCATTTCAATATCTGTTAAACATCAAAACAAAAGGGGGGAAAGCAAATATATAACAACAACGTGTTACATATTAACATATACGAATTATATGAAGCACAGCCAAGGTTGGTTATTACCTGTAATTGTAACATAGAAAAAGCAGGTGCCAGTGTTCCCTGCATTATCTTCAGACGAACAATTCACAGAGGTGTCCCCTATCAGGAATGTATCACTAGATGTAGAAGAACATGTGATAGCACTATCTGCATCAACGGTATCAGTTGCAGTCGGGTTCAATGTTACGGTGGATGAGGAATTTAGTCCCGTATCCGTAGTAGCACTTACATTTGGGCAATTCAGTATGGGTGCTTCATCATCTGAAAACATTCGACAATTCATGAAAAAATATTTCAAGCATGGCATGTCACCTAGTTTGATTAAAAACGTACAACTCATCACAAGGACCCTTTAAAACAAAATATATCATCTTTCAAATTTTAAAACCATGATTGAAATGAAACACACCGTTCCTCTGAAAATGGTGGTGTTTCTTTCAATTCAAAATATACCTTCTAGAAATATATAATTCAAATTAAAATTATTCTTCTCGTATGAATATTGAACCAGTTGTATTCAATTATTTCAACAACCACCACCACCAAAAAAAAAAATAAATAAATAAAAAAATAAATAAATATATATATATATATATATATATATATATTAGGCTTCATGCATTTTGGAATCTGTAACACATCAAATCAAAGGGAGAAAGCAAATATATGATATAATATATAACAGATACAAGATTAATATGAAGCGCAACCAAAGTTGGTTAATACCTGTAACTGTAACATAAAAGAGGCAGGTGTCAGTGTTCCCTGCAGTATCTTCAGACGAACAATTCACAGCGGTGTCCCCTAGCAGGAATGTATCACTAGATGAAGAAGAACACGAGACCGTAGGATCTGCATCCACGTTATCAGTTACAGTTGGGTTCAATGCAACGGTGGATGAAGAATTTAGTCCCCTGTCCGTAGTATCACTTACATTCGGGCAATTCAGCATAGGTGCTTCATCATCTGAAAAATTAGACAATTCATCAAAATGTTAAAACATGGCGTGTCACCTGGTTTGATAAAAAGGGTACAACTCAGGATAAGGACCCTATCAAAAGGATTATCACCTATCGAATTTTAAAACCAAATATCAAATGAACCACACAATTCCTCTGAAAATGGTTGTATTTCTTAAAAATTAAAATATACCTTCACTACCTTCTATATATTTCTAGAAGGAATATTTTCAAATTAAAATATACCTTCTAGAAATATATCTCAAAATACAATTATTTTTTTAAAACTATGAATATTGAGCCATTTGTATTTACTTATCTAAAAGAATTAAAAGAAATATATATATATATGTATATATATATATATATATATATATATATATATATATAATTGTGAGAATTGAAAATGAGAGAATAATGGTTGCGTAGCTTAAATCAAAGTTCCCCGGAGCTGTACTCCCTTTTTGAATTTTTGCAAAGGTTGAAAAAATGTCTCCGCCGGGAATCGAACCCGGGTCGTTGGCTTAGAACGCCAATGCCTTAACCACTAGACCACGGAGATGGGCCAGTGATTTCGGCGACACCAGATTCAATTGACCGACAGATTGACAAATCTTCAACCTTATTAATTAATTCCTTTGTCGGGGGCAGGTGAGTTTTGAACAAAGACAAGCCGCATGCCTCAGCTGGATCCAAGCGAATGCTTTGAGATACATGTATACATTAGAATAATAACCATTATAAACAATTGTAAGGAAATAAGCTACGCAAACATTATTCTCTCATTTTCATTTCTCACAATTATAATTATTTCCACGAGAGTTGCCAAAGCTGTTGTATATGTTATTTCCTAACAATTATATATATATATATATATATATATATATATATATATATAGACATAAATATTAAGGTTTATGCATTATAGAATCTATCAAATTAAAGGGGGAAAGCAAATATATAATAGCAATGTATTACATATGAGCAGATACAGATATAATATGAAGCACAAAGTTGGTTATTACCTGTAACTGTAACATAGAAAAGGCAGGTGTCAGTGTTCCCTGCAGTATCTTCAGACGAACAATTCACAGAGGTGTCCCCTATCAGGAATGTATCACTAGAAGAAGCAGAACATGAGACGTCGGGATCTGCATCCACGTTATCAGTTGTAGTTGGATTAAATGTAACGGAGGATGAGGAATTTAGTCCCGCATCCGTAGTATCACTTACATTTGGGCAGTTCAAAATAGGTGATTCATCATCTGAAAACGTGAGACAATTCATCAAAAATTTTGAAACATGGCGCGTCTCCTGGTTTGATTGAAAACGTAAAACTCTTGACAAGGACCATATCAAACAAATTATATGATCTATTAAATTTTAAAACCAAATATCAAATGAAACACACTATTCCTCTGAAAATGGTGGTGATTCTTTCGAATCAAAATAAACCTTCTGATAATATATAAATCTAAATAGAAGTTTTCTTCTAGTATGAATATTTGACCATTTGTATCCAATTATTAAAAAATATATATATATATACCTATCTTAAGTTTCATGCATTTTAATATCTGTGAAACATCAAAACAAAGGGGGAAAGTAAATATATAAAAGCAACGTGTTACATATTAACATATACGAGTTATATGAAGCACAAGCAAAGTTGCTTAATACCTGTAACTGTAACATAAAAAAGGCAGGTGCCAGTGTTCTCTGCAGTATCTTCAGACGAACAATTCACAGCGGTGTGCCCTATCAGGAATGTATCACTAGATTTAGAAGAACATGTGACAGCACTATCGGCATCAACGTTATCAGTTGCAGTTGGGTTCAATGTTACGGTGGATGAGGAATTTAGTCCCGTATCCGTAGTATCACTTATATTTGGGCAATTCAGAATAGGTGCTTCATCATCTGAAACATACGAAAATTCATAAAAAATATATTTGAAACATGGGATGTCACCTAGTTTGATTAAAAACGTACAACTCATGACAAGGACCCAATAAAACAATATATATGATCTTTCAAATTTTAAAACCAAGATTTAAATAAAACACATCGTTCCTCCGAAAATGGTGGTTCTTTCAATTCAAAATATACCTTTGAGAAATATATATATTAAATTAAAATTATTCTTCTAGTATGAATATTGAACTATTTGTATTTACTTATTTAAAAGAATTTGAAAAAAACATAAAAAATAAGAAAAAAAAAATATATATATATATGTTAAGGTTTATGCATTGTGGAATCTGTAAAACATCAAATCAAAGGGGGAAAGCAAATATATAATATAATATATAACAGATACGAGATTAATATGAAGCGCAACCAAAGTTGGTTAATACCTGTAATTGTAACATAAAAAAGGCAGGTGTCTGTGTTCCCTGCAGTATCTTCAGACGAACAATTTACAGCGGTGTCCCCGACCAGGAATGTATCACTAGATGTAGAAGAACATGAGACAGCAGGATCTGCATCCACGTTATCAGTTGCAGTTGGGTTCAATGCAACGGTGGATGAGGAATTTAGTTCCCTATCCGTAGTATCACTTACATTCGGGCAGTTCAGCATAGGTGCTTCATCATCTGAAAAATTAGACAATTCATCAAATTTTTAAAACATATCATGTCACCTAGTTTGATTAAAACCGTACAACTCATGACAATGACCCTATAAAACAAATTATATGATCTATCGAATATTAAAACCAAATATCAAATGAACCACAAGATTTCTCTGAAAATGGTGGTGTTTCTTTCGAATACCTTCTAGAAGTATATAGATCAAAATACAATTATTGTTCTTGTATGAATATTTAACTATTTCTATTAAATCACTAAATAAAAAAATATATGTATTTTAATGTTTATGCATTTTACTATCTGTGAAACATCAAAACAAAGGGAAAAGCAAATATGTACCAGCAACATGTTACATATTAACAGATACGAGTTATAAGAAGCAAAACCAAGGTTGGTTATTACCTGTAACTGTAACATAGAAAAGACAGGTGCCAGTGTTCCCTGCAGTATCTTCAGACGAACAATTCACAGCAGTGTCCCCTATCAGGAATGTATCACTAGATGTAGACGAACATGAGACAGCAGAATCTGCATCCACGTTATCAGTTGCAGTTGGGTTCAGTGTTACGTTGGATGAGGAATTTAGTCCTCTATCAGTAGTGTCACTTACATTCGGGCAATTCAGAATAGGTGCTTCATCATCTGAAAAATTAGACAATTCATCAAAATTTGAAAACAAAGCATGTCACCTAGTTTGAATGAAAACGTACAACTCATGACAAGGACACTATAAACAAATATGATCTATCAAATTTCAAATCAAATATCAAATGAAACACACAATTCCTCTGAACATGGTGGTGTTTCTTTCAAGTTAAAATACACTTTATAGAAATAAATAAATCAAAATACAATTATTCTTCTAGTATGAATATTGAAAAAAATTTATTCAATGATCCAAAAAAAAAAAAAAAAAATATATATATATATATATATATGAAGGTTTAATGCATTTTAGAATTGGTGAAACATTAAAACAAAGGGGCAAAGCAAATATATAACAGCAACGTGTAACATATTAGCATATGCGAGTTATATGAAGGTAAGGGAAAGTTGGTTATTACCTGTAACTGTAACATAGAAAAGGCAGGTACCAGTGTTCCCTGCAGTGTCTTCAGACGAACAATTCACAGCGGTGACTCCTATCAGGAATGTATCACTAGATGTTGAAGAACATGAGACAGCAGGATCTGCATCCACGTTATCAGTTGCAGTTGGGGTCAATGTAACGGTGGATGAAGAATTTAGTCCCCTATCCGTAGTGTCACTTACATTTGGGCAATTCAGAAAAGGTGCTTCATTATCTGAAAAATTAGGAAATTCATCAAAATGTTAAAACATATGGCATGTCACCTGATTTGATTAAAAAGATACAACTCATGACAAGGACCCTTTAAAAGAATTATATGATCTATCGAATTTTAAAACCAAATAGCAAATGAAACACACAAGTCCCCTGAAAAATATTGGTGTTTCTTTTGAATTAAAATATACATTCTGTGCCTTCCAAATATTTCAAGAAGGAATGTTTTAGAATTACCTTCTAGAAATATATCAATCAAAATACAATTATTCTTTTAGTATGAATATTGAACCATTTGTATTTACTTATTTTAAAAAGAAAAAAAAATGCATATATAATAAGGTTCATGCATTTTAGAATCTGTATAATATCAAAACAAAGAGTTAAAGCAAATATATAATAGCAATGTGTTACGTATTAACATATACGAGTTATATGAAGCACAAACAAAGTTGCTTAATACCTGTAACTGTAACATAAAAAAGGCAGGTGCCAGTGTTCTCTGCAGTATCTTCAGACGAACAATTCACAGCGGTGTCTCCTATCAGGAATGTATCATTAGATGTAGAAGAACATGTGACAGCACTATCTGCATCAACGTTATCAGTTGCAGTTGGGTTCAATGTTACGGTGGATGAGGAATTTAGTCCCGTATTCGTAGTAACACTTACGTTTGGGCAATTCAAAATAGGTGCTTCATCATCTAAAAAAATAGAAAATTCATAAAAAAAATTTAAAACATGGCATGTCTCCTCGTTTGATTAAAAACGTACAACTCATGACAAGGACCCTATAAAACAAATTATATGGTCTATCGAATTTTAAATCAAATATCAAATGAAACACACAAGTCCCCTGAAAAGAGTGGTGTTTCTTTCAAAATAAAAAAAATACCTTCTAGAAATATATCAATCAAAAAACAATTATTATTCTACTATGATTATTGAACCATTTGTATCCAAGCAATGAAGAATATATATATATATATATATATATATATATATATATATATATATATATGTGCACGCGTGTGTGTGTGTGTGTGTGTGTTCGTGTTAAGATTTATGCATTTTAGAGTGTGTGAAACATCAAAACAAAGGGGGAAAGCAAATATATACCAGAAACGTGTAACATATTATTACCAGATACGAGTTATATGAGGCACAAGCAAAGGTGGTTATTACCTGTGACTGTAACATAGACAAGGCAGGTGCCAGTGTTCCCTGCAGTATCTTCAGACGAACAATTCACAGCGCTGTTCCCTACCAGGAACGTATCATTAGATGTAGAAGAACATGTGACAGCAGGATCTGCATCCACGTTATCAGTTGCAGTTTGGTTCATTGTAACGGTGGATGAGGAATTCAGTCCCGTATCTGTAGTATCAGTCACATTTGGGCAATTCAGAATAGGTGCCTCATCATCTGAAAAATGAATTATAAAAAAAAACGAATTGAGGTATGAATGTGATTTTTTGTGTGCATGATATTTGGTGCAGATGTGATGACTATGGGAAGATTGAGAAAGATTGACCTCCTCGTTTGGGAGTTATCGGGGGTGGCATTTTTCTCTGTTGCGGGCGCACTGACGCGCGGACGCGTACGTCCGCGCGCGTCTAATTTTCTGAAATTGGCCGGATTGATTTTAGCTTTAATCATGCCAAATATGATCGAGAAATGACTTTCCGTTAGGAAGATATGACCATGAGTTGATTTTCACAAAGTGGTGCCTGCATGACGTCACGATGACCTGATGAGCTTGAAAAAGATGCCCGAGCTTGATCTTATAGGGGCTGATGACTGACGAAAATTTGAAGAAATTGGACTCAGCCGATTTTGAGATTTCATGGTAACAAAAAGTGGGTGGAAAAAGGAAAGCTCGTTTTGACAAAAGTAAAATTAACCTACTAGAAATTTAATTCGTCACTGAAGACGAATTAGGTGGTCTGTCTTGAACTGGTAAATTGTTTTGTAAGATATGATGATTGGGCAAGATAGTAATCATAATAGGGTCGACGACAATGATAAGATGGTCATATATATATGTGATGACAGTGAAATTGACCATCCGAAATATGAAAGAGAAATGACATTTCGTTATGAACATACATGATCATACATGACCATAAGTTGATTTTCAGAAAATGGCACCTGGATAAAGTTAAAATGACATCATGACCTTGTTATTTTCACAGCATAATTGTCCTACCAACCAACACTCATGTCTGTGCCAACTTTCATGAAGATTCAAGATTCCGTTTTTAAGTAATCAGCCCCGCAAAAAAAAGGTGGTGGTGGGTGGTTTTCGGTTAATTAGTATGAGATTTTCCGTTTTTTCATCTGGCAATGGGTGAGAAAACGGAAGATTTTTCACGAATCTTTGAGTTGGAAGTAAAATGGACATGCATTTCCTTCCAGTTTCCACCATTGGTTTGGTTGTAGAAGGCGGAATGGTCGAGAAATTAAGGAAAAGATGGACAAGAAAACGACGTCTACACTTAAAAAAAAACGAATTGAGCTATGAATCTGATTTTTGGTGTGCATGATATTTGGTCGAAATGTGATGGACGAGGCAAAATTCAGAAAGATTTACCTCCTCTTTTGGGAGTTATTGGGGGTGTCATTTTTCATATTTGCGGGGGCACTGACGAGCGAACGTGTGCGCACGCGCGCGTCTAAATCTCTGGGATTGACCGGATTGATATCAGCTTCAATCATACCAAATATGAATGAGAAATGACTTTCCCTGATGAAGATATGACCATGAGTTGATTTTCACAAAATGGCGCCTGGATGACGCCACAATGACCGGGGGACCTTGAAAAAGTTACGGGAACTTGATCTCGTAGGGGCTGATGACTGACGAAAACTTGAAGAAATTGGACTGGGCCGATTTTGAGATATCATCTACACAAAAAGTGGGCGGAAAAAGGAAAGCTCGTTTTGACAAAAGTAAAATAAATTTACTAGAAATTTAATTCGTCACTGAAGACGAATTAGGTGGTCTGTCTGTCACTCTGGCAAATTGCTTTGTCAGGTGTGATAATATTTCTGCAAGATTATAATCATAATGTTGACGACAATGATGATAAGATGGTCATATAAGTGATGACAATGACGATAATGATATATTGATAATGATGATCATAATGACAATAATGATGACAATAACCACTATAACCTAAGTGGCATAGCGCCCCTTCAGGTTCAATTTTATGGGCGATTTTTCGAAAAGTGCTTGAAATGGCATAAGACGTGTGCAAAATGAATTTGGGAGGATTTGGATCATTTCTAAATTTTGCGCACGCACGGACGCGCGTACGGACGCGTACGCGCGCGTTTAACGAAAAGACCTTGACTGGAATGACAGTGACCCTTAACCATGCCAAATATGAAAGAGAAATGACATTTCGTTATGAACATATGACCATAAGTTGATTTTCACAAAATGGCGCCTGGCTGACGTCACAATAACCTGATGACCTTGAAAAAGATGTGGGAACTTGACCTTATTAGGACTGATGACTGACGAAAATATGAAGAAAATTGACTGAGCCGATTTTGAGAAATCGGTATAACGAACCGGACGATTTGATATTGCAGGACATGTGAAAGATATCTCCTTAGCTTTAATACACGACAGGGAATGAGATTCTACACAAACTACTGCACACTACTTTCAATAGACATAACACGCAAAATTAGGCAGTTTATTACATTGTTTGTGATGGTATATGTTATAATAGTCGAAGAAGATGGTAGAATGAAAGGCAAAAAAAAAAAAAAAAAAAAAAAATATGGACCCACCGGGAATCGAACCGGGGTCGCCGGAATGGGAGGCAAGTGCTTTACCAATGGACCAAAATATTTCCAATAGAGATAACACGTAAACGATCAGATTTTGCATAGGGTTGTACACAAACTACATTCAATTAGGCATAACACGCAAAATAAAGAAGTTTATTACATTGTTTGTGATTTTATATGTTACAGTAGTCGAAGCAAATGGTAAAATATGAGGCAAAAAGAAGAAGAAAAAAAATCAAAAAAAATGGACCCACCGGGATTCGAACCTGGGTCGGCGGGATGGGAGGCAAGTACTTTACCAATAGACCAAAATTTTTCCAATAGAGATAACACGTAGACGAAAAACGGGATTCTCAAATGACATTTTGTACTTAAAAAGGGGGCATGATCCCGACATCTGATCAAAAATTGGAGAGCACACTTGTGAAAGCTTATAGTCTCAGCTATAACATACTAAAATTTGGAAGAAAATCGAGCAGACGCGCACG
Organism: Heliocidaris tuberculata; assembly: GCA_025618425.1. Classification (NCBI taxonomy): domain Eukaryota; kingdom Metazoa; phylum Echinodermata; class Echinoidea; order Camarodonta; family Echinometridae; genus Heliocidaris; species Heliocidaris tuberculata. The sequence continues at coordinate 7,294,462 of CM046843.1, forward strand.
GACGGAAAATTTTGAAATGCTTAAAATGTCCTGAACCGTACTCTAATTTGATTAAAAAGTAATTTGGAGCATTTCTAAATTTTGACGCGCGCGTACGTGCGCGTCATGATGCGCGTGCGGATTTTGTTGACATTCTATGTTGACCCATGACCTGAAGTTAATGTGTGTCGAATATGGTTTATTTTTGATGACTCGTTATGAAGATATGATCGATAATGTGATTTCACAAAATGGCGCCTGGATGACGTCACGATGACCTGATGACCTTGAAAAAGATAGGGGCACTTGACCTTGATAGGCCTGATAACTGACGAAAATTTGAAGAAAATTGATCCAGTTGATTTTGAGAAGTCCCGGTCACAAGAAATGGGGAGAAAAATAAAAATAAAGAATAAATAAATAATAAAGAAAATTCGTACGAAATTAAGAGGTGATCTGTCGATACCAACAGACCACCTAAAAAAAAAAAAAAAAAAAATGGACCCACCGGGAATCGAACCGGGGTCGCCGGAATGGGAGGCAAGTGCTTTACCAATGGACCAAAATATTTCCAATAGAGATAACACGTAAACGAAATACAGGATTCTGAAATCACATTTTGTAGTTAAAAAATGGGCATGATCCCGACATCTGATTAAAATTTGGAGGGCACATTTGTGAAAGCATATAGTCTCAGCTATAACATACTAAAATTGGGAAGAAAATCGAGCAGAAATTACAGAGATACTGCTCAAAGAAGACGGGAATGTAGAATCAAGATTTGAGAAAAAGTCATCTCCCATAGAGAATACACGCAAAATGTGAAAAATTGACATGCCTCCTTTAATCGCAAAAATACGCCATGATGCCTTTGTCAAAATGAAAAATCGTGGTAACTGATCTTGTAGAGAATTTTCTCAGCTACAACATATCAAAATTTGGAAGAAAATCGACAACCTATTACTGAAATATTGTCAAATGAATACAAAAATTATGACGTCATTTTTTCAAAATCGAATTTTTGAGTTCATATGCAAATGTGACGACGTTTCGATCGATTGACCCCCAAATTTTTTTCATGAATTACAATCTACAACTCATAGGCTTTCAGAAAATGTAAAAAAAATGGGGGGTCCCCAGCCTTTCTGACGAGCTATGGCGGATTCTAGATAGGCATGTTTTTACCACTTTTTACATTATATTGCCCATTGGTGCGCGCGCGAATTTGAAAGTTTGACGCGCGCGTGTGGCATTATGGAATGTCGAGAATGACTGTAAATAGTTGGAAATTGTCAAGAATAGTGTCAGGAATACAAACCATGCAAAAAACGGCGTTTTTACGTTCTGTGCGCGCGCGGACGCGCACGGACGGAAAATTTTGAAATGCTTAAAATGTCCTGAACCGTACTCTAATTTGATTAAAAAGTAATTTTGAGCATTTCTAAATTTTGACGCGCGCGTACGTGCGCGTCATGATGCGCGTGCGGATTTTGTTGACATTTTATGTTGACCCATGACCTGAAGTTAATGTGTGTCAAATATGGTTTATTTTTGATGACTCGTTATGAAGATATGATCGATAATGTGATTTCACAAAATGGCGCCTGGATGACGTCACGATGACCTGATGACCTTGAAAAAGATAGGGGCACTTGACCTTTATAGGCCTGATAACTGACGTAAATTTGAAGAAAATTGATCCAGTTGATTTTGAGAAGTCACGGTCACAAGAAATGGGGAGAAAAATAAAAATAAAGAATAAATAAAGAAAGAAAATTCGTACGAAATTAAGAGGTGATCTGTCGATACCGACAGACCACCTAATAAAGAATAAATAAATAAAGAAAATTCGTACGAAATTAAGAGGTGATCTGTCGATACCGACAGACCACCTAATAATAGTAATAATAATAATAATGATAATAATAATGATGATGATGATGATGATGATGATGGTGATGATGATGATGATAATAATAATGATGATGATAATAGTAGTAATAATGTCTTTGTTTTATAGCTGGAGTTTGCTCAATCATCAACTGGTCTAACTGGAAATATGGCCATTGTTCAATGGACAGTTACACCATGCAGTTCGATCAAAAAATAGTTCAACTGGTTTTACTACTTTGTTTCAAGTGGAATCCAATTGATATAACTGGTTTCCAGTTGATTCTAACTGGTCCAGTTAAAAATCAACTGGAAACCAGTTAAAATTTCTTACTGGTCTAACTGGTTTTTCCTTCTGGGACATCCAATCTAACAGTTTTTAATGATCAATATGCATCAATTAGCACTTCAATTTCGTTCTAAAGGCTCATAGAATCATCCAAATGTCAGATGTCAAAGATAGTTTAATAACTAAAATGTCATTCAACAGGTTCATTGGTTAAAACCTTTTAACGTATGAAATGCGCTAATAAGCCTGTATCCCAAGTCTAGACACCAAGGATGAAGTTGGAAGTCTCCCCGCCCGCCAAGGCCGGGCGGAACAGGTGCTCCCCATTTTTACGAGCTTGTTTATATGCAAGCTCTTCGTGGTCTTATTCGAGTAGCATGATTTGACTTTCCCTGCTTGCTTCTACCAAAATTTCGTATAATAATTTTTCCCTCCTCCTCCCCACACGTCCACCATAACAGGATGGGGACTCAGATCAGTGTAATTTTTTTGGTTTGTATTCGCGCTCTGGAACAGTAAGCTTGGTTGCACTTTAAAGTGAGCCACAAGGGAATTTTCCGTCGGCCCACTTTTCACTAATTTTGGCCGACTTTTGGCTTTCACCACTTTCATAATTTTATTATATTTATGGCAACAGATGTTTTTGGGGTCGGGCGTTTTGCGCTTGCTGGGGCGCGTCCAAAAAATTCCCTCTTAATTAGGCATTTTTTGGCCACATCTCATCCTGATATTCAGTACGCTTACATTTTGTAGATTAAAACAGTGTATTACGAGAGGCTTCCTGAGATGAAGGGTTCGAATTCTGCTTTGGAACAATCGAAAAGTAATGCACATTATATCCCACGTTTGCCATGGAGGTTGTTACAAGCTGAGAAATCTTGTCGCATATTGGCCGTGGATGGATTTTGATTAGTATTTCCCTACATTGGCTACGTGACAAGCTGAGAAATCTTGCCACAAAATTTACGTTGGAAGGGCGAGCTGAGAAATCTTGCCATGGATTCTGGCAAGCTGAGAAATCTTGCCAGGAATTTTGGAGACTTTGCAAGCTGAGAAATCTTGCCTGTTGCCACGAGTTTTAAATTGAGTAAGTTTCATTACGAATCTTAGATTGATATACAATGAAAATCAAAAAGCCTGGGCTCGTTGGAAATCTATCTCAGGAGGCCTCAACATATGATATTATATGAAGTACAATATGAAATTATGTTATGTTTATCGTTAATGATTATGGAATGTTATGGAGCGGATTCTATCTTCGATAATGCTACTCGAATTATTATTAAACCACGAAATACAGCTTACAACTTTGTTTTGTTTTCATTATTTGTCTGGAATGGGATAATCAACCTCAACATATCTCCATTCATTTTCGTCAGATTTCATTCGAATTCGTCCGACCTGGCATTCCGCTGCAAAATGTTATCATCAAATCCATCTTTGGGAAGTCGATTTTAAGAAATTGTTATTCAAATTCGTCACTAGACAAGACCTTACAACGAGCGGGTGACGATTTTGAATAATTCTTTGAACTTTTTCATATGGCAAAATTGATAGCAAAATGAAAAATAAATTCCGGAAATGAATGGCGAACGGCGTAAATTGAGAGGCCTTATAAATGACTGTGCAATGTTATAAAGTTGCAGGACAAAAGCAATTAAAAAAGTGTTCAAATTGACTGGAAACCCTATTATCTCACATTGTTTTCCACTTTCTTTCCTCTCTCAAGCCAGTTGGTATGGAAATGTTTTGAAATGTTTAAAGTGACAGTAAACTGGAGCTCCTAGATAGCGCCAACTTTCGAATCGATTTGATAAGTGTATGTGCCTCTCATTTTCCCATCATGCCCCATTCTGTTTGTAAAAGCTTAGAATGTACCTGCACACAATTTTCAACAATGCCATGTCAAAAATAATAGTTTGAAATATTAAATTTGCCTATTATCCAAACAAGCTGTTTGTCAAAATTCAAAATGAAATGCAATCAATTTTCAAATTGTAATCTTAATTTAGCAATCACTGTAAGATGGCGCTGTTCAAGTTCTGTCAGTTTAATGCCACTTTTAACCTAAACATCACTATTCTGTTGTCACATTGAATTTTTTTTTTCGCCTGATGATTCTTTTTTGTTTTTTGTTCAAGCAAATTTCTGCTCACCAGCTTTTTTTTTTTTTTTTTTTTTTTTTTGGGGGGGGGGGGGGGGGGGGGGGGGGGGTAGCGGGTGTTCGAACCCTCTGACCCCCCCCCCCCCCCCCTCCACCTTTCCACACCCGTAACAGACCTGCCATGGACCTACTGCAAATGAATTTGAATATTTTTTTGAATGACGCTTTGAAAAAAAAAAAATCGAATGCAACAAGGCATAATGTACACAATTCGAAAATGAATGGTGAAAGACAACATTGATTAATTACAGATTTGCCAGATAAGGAAGTTACGGGACAGAATCGAAATAAAATGCATCAAAATAGATGGAAAGACCGATATTTCATCACGTTATTTTCCCTTTACTCGTCTCTTCTTCTTCTTCTTCTTCTTCTTTTTTATTGATCTTTTTAAAATCATTTTTCAAGTAGACGTCTTCTAGTCAACGGGGGGGGGGGGGGGGGGGGGGGGGGGGGGGGTGATCGTTCGAACCCAATGACCCCCCCCCCCCCCTTACTTACGGGCCTGGGCCTGTCACTAATAATGCCATTTCAATGTCATTGTTCAAAGATTATTGCCGCATTAAACCACAACTGGATTTTTTTTTTTTTTTTTTTTTTTTTTTTTTAAATTTTTGGAGCTCAATTACCAAGATTTTTCAATACATGTATTATGTTTGGGAAAGTAGATGGAGGAGAGAAGAAGAAAGGAGAGGCCACACCATATAGTGTTATTATTATAGTTATACTGTCATCTAGTTATATGGTCATGTTCATTTATTGTTTTCACGCAATCGCCCATGCCTTTGCCTAGGTAACTTCAGTAAATTTTATGATTGAAGCGTCTCCTTTGTTAGCGTAAACATGGCCATAACAAAGTGAGCTAGGGCTTGTTCGGGCCAACTTAATACGTGCTCATGAATCAAATAATCATTATTCAATTATGCACTAATCGAGCATTCCATGATATGCAAGTGGAAGTGTTCTTTTTAAAGGAGTAAACAAAATCTATTCATGAGGCACCTCTATGACTCCAAGAGTGATTTTTCTGAAGTGCACATAAAGGGCCCTGTAGAGCCCACAAATGTAAAAATCAACCACAAATGTCAAAATAACCACAAATGTAAAAACAATGCCCCCGCAAATGTCAAAATAACCACAAATGTCATTACATGCCAACCACAAGTGTAAAAATAACCACAAATGTTCAAAAAATCGCTTTCAAATGTAAAAATCTGTTTAACCACAAATGTAAAAACATTCGGCCTACAAATGTAAACATTTCCATTTTTACCACAAATGTCATAACTTGCCGACCGCAAATGTAAAAACTCATTGCTTGCATAATGCACATAAGTACATATGTAAGATAAGTTAGTATGGCAAATTGCCACTTGGTCTAATGCCACCCATTTTGTCTAAACACCACTCGGTCTAATGCCACCCATTTGGTCTAAACACCACTTGGTCTAATAATCAGTTCGTCTAATTTTCACTTGGTCCAATGTCTATTGCGGCGAAAACTAGTTGGTCTAATAACCAATGGTCTAATCAGCATTTCGTCTAATAGCCATTATGTCTTAACCCAGTTGGTCTAACACCCACATCGTCTAATCATCACTTCGTCTAATTACCATTTTGTCTAATAACCGTTTGGTCTAATAGTAAAGACAAATAGGTTAGCCTGTCATAGTTTATATACATTGTATGCCCCCCCCCCCCCCAGGTGATGGGACTGCAGCCCCTTCACTTTTTGAGTAGACAAGTTTCATACAATTTTGTTTACTGATTATGTACAGTATATATATTTTTGGAAGAGATCGTATTTTAAAGATAATATAATTATTGTAATAATGTTTGGCAGCTCGCTTCGCTCGCTAACGGAATGTTGAAAAGGGTAGTTGGTACCCGGGCAAGAGGCGTCGGTCCCAACTTCCAAAAACGTTCAATTTCCTGCATTGTGGTGCATTATGTACAGTATATATTTCTAGGAGAAATCACATTTTAAAGATAATAAATTGTAATAATGTTTGGCTGCTCGCTTCGCTCGCTCACAAAATTTTGAAAAGGGTAGATGGTACCCGGGCAAGAGGCGTCGCCCCAACTTCCAAAAACGTTCAATTTCCTGCGTTGTGGTGCAATATATATATATATATATATATATATATATATATATTGTTTTATTTTCCATATAAGGAAATTCGTCTTGTTTACATGCGTTACAAATGAAAGTTTACATACAGGCAATAATCAACCAAAATACAGATAGATACATAATAATAAACATGTGTAGCATAATTAAGATAGTTCTTGTAAATGATGTTTGGACCGACGCCTCTTGCCCGGGTACCATTATATCATTATGTATTATTTTTATTTTTCCTTCTTCTTCTTTTTTTTATTATTAATTACAAACTCATTTTCAATAACATCATTTGCGTAATAATAAAAATAATTACTATTAATACAAAATTGATAATAATAATTTGTATTATTATCATGCATTATCATTATTATAATTATTGATTTGTTAATGATAGCTATCATCATTTAATTCATCATATTAATAGTTATATCAATATTCCAATCCAATCTATATTCATTGACATAATTGCATAAACAACAATAATGATGATAATAATGAATAGAAACAGAATGGCATAATGAGAGAGAGAGAGAGAGAGAGAGAGACAGAGTGATGATGATGGAAGAATGAATATAAGGAGTAATATAAGGAAAGTCGAAAGTAAATATTATTAATAATAAAAATAACATTACAATAGGGAAGATAGAACGTTAAAGGCCAAATCCACACTAACATCAAGTTGATTCGAATAAACAGAGTAAAATTAAACAAGTATAACAGTGAAAAATTTTATTAAAATCGGATGTAAAATACGAAAGTTACGGCATTTTGAAGTTTAGCATTATTTCTTGAAGCAGTGATATGCATAACATGGGCGTTATGCTATTTTTTTTTCTGTCAGGACTTGCGCCACCCGACGAAAGAGGGCAGTATTTGAGCGTCAAGAGGAGTGACAATACGGTTTATTCCGTCAAGACTAGTCGGTATGAATATTCATGAAAAACAAATTGTAGGAATATAATAAAATCAGCGAACCAATCTCTCAGTTCCTTGTGTGGCGCATTCGGATCCACGTTGTGCTTGTCATGATGGAATCTCGAGTTCGAGTCTCGGCAAGGTAACAGGTGAGAATTTAGGAAATTATCATCGACAAAATTTTCTTTTGCTGAAATAAAGTAAGGTGAAACTTTGAGAAAAATACAAGTCTTAAAGTTGTAGTCTCTCTCAAAGTCTCCAAAACGGGGCTTCTTGACGCTCAAATACTGCCCTCTCTTGTCAGTGGCGCAAATCATGACAGAAAAAAAAATACGCGGGCGGTATGCAAAATGAGTGAACCGATGATGTCACACACTCACTTTTCCTTATGTATTTTATTATTTGAAATATCATATATTTCAGTTTTTGTGCTTCCATAATGTAAAACATGGTTTGACTCATTATGGAACATGTAAAATCATCATTATTGTAACTTATTTTGATACAAGGGAGAGATTTTTTATTATATCCATAAGAACTGAAATATTTGAAATTTTATATATTAAAATACATAAGGAAAAATGAGTGTGTGACATAGGGGTGAGGATATAGAAGCGGATAAACAAAGAAATACATAAGGAAAAGAGAGTTCGAAAAGTTACCTTTCAATTTGACGTCATAAAAAATGAATAGGTATATGTGTCAGGGCAATGTGTACCTAGTCTTGGTTGAAGTTTCTCCCGCCCCGGCCGCGCGTTTTCGTTTTACACCTTAGCTAGGCAATGTCTCGAAAAAAAATCATAGAAGGGCTGTGGTAAAAGAGTTTAAGTCGTCAGCGCATATTACGATCCCCAGCGGCGTGCATTCTATGCACTATACATAATATTGTGCACGAACGTACACCCAGACTGGGAAGTTATAGAAATGGAAAAAGTGAAATACATAAGGAAAGAGAAGAGGATTGATAGAAGGAAAAACAAAGAAATGCTAAAGGAAAGGGGGGAGAGGAGAGATGGAAGGAAAAACAAAGAAAAAAGATAAGGAAAGAGAAGAGGTAAATGGAAGGAAAAACAAAGAAATACATAACGAATGGGGAGAGGATATGGAAGAGGAAAAACAAAGAAATACTAAAGGATAGGGGAGATTATAGATAAAAGAAAGAATAAAGAAATACATAAGGAAAGGGGAGGGGATAGATGGAAGGAAAAAGAAAGAAATACAAAGTAAGGAAAGGAAAGGAGATTGATCAAAGGAAAAGCAAAGAAATACATAAGGAAAATGAAGAAGACAGATAAAAGGAAAAACAAAGAAATACATAAGGAATGAGAATAGGATAGATGAAAGGAAAAACAAAGAAATACAAAAGGACAGGAGAGAGGATAGGTTAAAGGAAAAACAAAGAAATACTAAAGGATAGGGGAGATGATAGATGAAAGGAAGAACAAAGAAATACATAAGGAAAAGGGGGGGGGAGAGATGGAAGGAAAAACAAAGAAATACAAAGTAAGGAAAGGAAAGGAGATTGATCAAAGGAAAAGCAAAAAAATACATAAGGAAAGTGAAGAAGACAGATAAAAGGAAAAACAAAGAAATACATAAGGAATGAGAATAGGATAGATGAAAGGAAAAACAAAGAAATACAAAAGGACAGGAGAGAGGATAGGTTAAAGGAAAAACAAAGAAATACATAAGGAAAGGGAAGAGGATTGATCAAAGGAAAAACAAAGAAATTCATTAGGAAAGGTCCGAGAGAACAGATGGAAGAAAAAACAAAACAAAGAAATACATAAGGAAGGAGAAGAGGGTAGATGGAAGGAAAAACAAATAAATACATAAGGAAAGGGGAGAGGATAGATAAAAGGAAAAACAGAGAAATACAAAAGGATAGGGGAGGACACAGAAGAGGAAATACAAACAAATACATAAGTAAAGAAAAGAGGATAGATGGAAGGAAAATCAAAAAAATACATAAGGAAAGAGAAGATGCTTTTTATTTCATTAATGCACATTTCATACTTTTTTGTAAATTATTATGCAAATGAGGTAAATTGAAATTTGGGTTGAATGTCTGAAAAAGTCATGTGACCAATATTGGATTTTAAAGTACACTGATGTTACAAAATCTGATAACAAAACTAAAACAAAGCTCTTTCATATCATTTTTATTTCTTAGTGTAAGATTATATATATATATATTCCATTAACTTGTTTTTAATGAAAGAACTACAATACTTGGAATCCAGTTTGCATACAATACTTGTTGCTACGTCTGGCAAGCCTTGAAGTTGTCAAGAAAAACCTTTGTTTTAAAAGTAAGCATATACGATTTGATTATATTAGTGAACATTTCTATTCATTTCATTTTATGCCTTTGACTGGTTAAGGTTACAAAATCTTGCTCAATATTCATGAATAAAGCGTAAAGAGAGATCAAATCACTGAATTACAAAAAAAACTAAAATACTTTAAAGTAAATTTATATGAGACTCAAAAGATTTTTTAAGAATGAAACAAAAATAAGTCACTTTAGGGTAGTTAATACTAAATCTCTCTGGGGTAGGGGGTAGGGGGCCTCTCCGCCCCCTATTTCAATAAGGGTTAAAAGAACTGGTAGTATGGCTGGTTCTGGATGCATGCACATCTGTACAAACTGCAGTAATGAAGAATTACATTATGATGCCTCCAGCGCCCTTCATAATTATGATGCCTACGCTCCATCCGCCTGTTGTCAATGCATGTGGCCGTCTTAACAGTTTGGCAAAAAGGGTAGAAATGTTCTGAAATACTCTATCCCCTTCTCTTTCCTTATGTATTTCTTTGTTTTCCTTCCATCTATCCTCTTCTCTTTCCTGGTATATCTTTGTTTTTCCTTTCATGTATGCTCTTCTCTTTCCTTATGTATTTCTTTGTTTTCCTTCCATCTATCCTCTTCTCTTTCCTGGTATATCTTTGTTTTTCCTTTCATGTATGCTCTTCTCTTTCCTTATATATTTCTTTGTTTTTTCTTCCATATATCCTCTTCTCGTTCCTTCCTTCTTTACTCTTCTTTCATTATGTATTTATTTGATTTTCCTTCCATCTATCCTCTTCTCTTTCCTTGTATTTCTTTTTCCTTTCATCTATCCCTTTACCTTTCCTAATGTTTTTCTTTGTTTATCCTCTTCTATATCCTCTCTCCTTTCCTTATGTATTTCTTTGTTTTTCCTTCCATCTATCCTCCCCCCTTTCCTTTCCTCGTGTATTTCATTTTTTTCTCCCTTCTTCCAGCTTCCCAGGCGGGCTGTACACGTTCGTGCACAATTATGTGTAGTGCATAGAGTAGTTACAACAGATGTATTTCCTTAGAAGAGCGAGACTAATCCCTATTTGCATACAGGAATGTGTTTGCAGGTTGAATGACCACAGGTGTGGTGCAAGGGTGAGAAGAAGTGAATCGCCACTGACCTTGTTTGATTTCTCAGCGGCGGACGTTGTTAAATCTGTTCCGTGTTAAATTAACCTCAATCTGCATTCATTTAGTTTTGGCTCGCCAAGAATATATCATAATAACTAGCAAAATTCCTCCAGCTTGATAACACAGGTCGCTGGATAGTTACCACAATTTAGATCAAAATATTGAATCTGAAATATGGAGAAAGCAGATAGTTCCCGGTGCAAACAGAAGTTTTATCTAAGGCGGCATCACGGATCTGTAGAAATACGACATGAATGCATGCAATACAGATAAGTCAGAGAGACGTAAAAGAGGCAGTAGGCCTGATTGAGTGATGAGTTTGGTGCTTATTTGAGAAGATATAATGAATAGTGTCATGGTGTAAATTGTATGAGATAATTTTGTAATATGTGTATGACGACAGCAGAATCTGATGAGAAATGAAGAGGAAAATTGGTTACAAAAACAGCAAGATTTTTTGTTCCCTTAGATCAGTTAAGAATTAGCTGAAGATATACATTTAAAGATCACGCATTTAGAGTTGAACGAACATATACAGTTCTTGACTTAGAAATATGGCACAGCCTTATGTGAATGTAATTTGATGGAAGTATATGTGCTAAACATAATATAGTACATGATGCTTATTTCCACCGAATATTTCCGTTTGAACATCACATTATCTTGATAATAGTCATGCTTGCATATTCAATTACAGTGTCGGTGTAGTATCTACACATTTTATATGTGTATAAAATTTAGAAACACGAGTCTGGCCATCCAAGCCTAGAGGTTGTTAGGGTCAGCAATTCCAGAATACTGCCCTACTCGAAATTGAGGCCATTGAACATGATGAATAGGCTAGAGAGATCTGAATGTCCTTAAAATTATGTAAAGGAACTTGATTGTCAGTATGTTAATTAATTATTGACTGTGTTGGTTTTCTACTGTTTTCAGTTTGAAAAAGCTGCAACCTGCCCTTTTCACTAATTGTAATATATTCATTCATTCATTTATTTTTCCTCTCATGGGGTGAAACACCCTAACAGCAAAAGCTGATTTCCATAGGGGTCCACCAACATAAAAACATAGTACAGATGAAAATACATTTAAAGTAATAACATGATATAAGTAAATGATAAATAAATAATTGAAACATACATAGACAAAATTCAGTGTAAAATCAGTTGAAATATTAAGAAATACTAATACATAGACATATAAAACAAACAAAATATAGACATGAATTAAAAGGCAAATTAAGATGTTGGAGAAAAAGAAAGTGCTGGGACAGAAAGAAAGAAAGAAAGAAAGATCATTAATCAATCGAGTTTTGTCGTCAGTTCATGAGTTAGCCAACAGGCTTACCATACTTGAAGCTAAGTTCGACAATAAAGGACTAGTAAAAGAGAAAAATGCTCTTCATGAGATAGTCGGAACTGTCTCAAGAGTGAATCCCGCGAGGTTTTATAGGCCTACCGTCCCAACGAAGAATCGGTTCGATGTCCTCGCCGATCATCATACTGACGCCGAGTCTTCTTCTTCGTCGACGAGTGACCAGATCAAAGAGTGCCGAGAAGGGCATCGCCAACGCCGCTTGTCTAAGCTTCCTGATGATCTCATCGGGAGCACTGACGCCAAATCCTCGACTTCGATGTCGACAAGTGACCAGATCAGAGAATACCGTGAAGCTCACCGCCGACGCCACTTGTCTGAGTATCCTGATGCTGTCATCGAAGGTACTGACGCCAAACCTTCGACTTCAATGTCGACGAGTGACCAGATCACAGAGTACCGACAAAGGCATACCCGACGTCGCTCCTCTGAGCTTCCTGATGTCGTCATAGAAGGTGACTCGATGATCAAGCACATCGAGGGCCGACTCCTGAGCCGAAAACGTAAAGTAGTCTGCCATCCAAACCCAGGGGCAAAGGTGGCTGATATCTCCTCGAAGGTTACTGAGGGTGTAATTACGAAGGGTGACGTCATTCTACATGTCGGGTCGAACGACTTGTCGAAGGATAGGAGAAGTACATACACCGCCGATGACATCATATCCTTAGCAGACGTGATTTCAGCGAATGGGTGTGAAGTTGGCTTATCAAGTATAATTCACCGCAGGTGGGAATCAGCTCATCAGAGACGCCGTGTCGATGGGGTAAATGAGCGACTGAAGAGAGCTGCCCTTGAAAGGAGATGGGGTTTCATCGACAACAACAACATCGGAGACGGGCACCATGGTAAAGATGGGGTACACATCAATAAGGCTGGACAAGCTGTTCTTGCCTCGAATCTTCGACGCTTCATTGAGCGACCTCGAGGGCAACCTACACGTGATCAGGAAAGGTCCTACGCTGAAGTTGTGAGGGGATCTTCAACGCAGGATTTCCAGATGATTCCACCAAGAGGGAGGCTGAAATCGATCCCTGCCCATCCTTGGCTTCCACTGACGAAAGCTCAACAGGGGTAGCAAGAGCATCTACGTCTCGTCATGGCAACATGCAGCTAAACTCTGTCTCTAACGTGGGTGAATCTTGTGAATCTTGTGAAAGTTGTGGCGTATCAAATTCAGTATCACCAACATTTTCTCGTAGTGCTTTACAAGCTGGTATTGAGACTTTCAATTAACATGTTACGTCTGGTTCTGGCAGCCTGCAAGTTAATTTTCAGGAACAACCACATGACCTGAGTAAAGGCAAAATTAATCAGTTAGTAAGTGGTTCAGTTCCTAGGTTTAGAAACAGGGGTTTAAAATTTGCTCATTTGAATATTCACAGCTTAATTACTAAAATTGATGAACTGAGATTACTTCTGAGAAATGCATCATTTGATGTTATTGGTTTGAATGAGACCGTTTGCGACTCCATGATTGATGATTCTGAATTGCGTATAGATGATTATGTTTTATTACGTAGGGATCGTACGAGACACGGAGGTGGTGTGGCTGTATTTATATCGAAGAGGTTCAATTACAAAAGAAGGGATGATTTGATCTCATCTAATTTAGAATGCATTTGGTTTGAATTGCTTTATCCAAATAAGCCTCCCATCCTGGTTGGGGAGTTTTATAGGCCTCCAAATTCTCATGTTGACTTCTTTGAAGAATTAGACAAAAATCTCGACTCTGCTCTCTCGGAAGATATGAGCTGTATTATTTTGGGTGATTTCAATTGTGATTGTATGCCACACCATCATGATGTGAATGCTGAAAATATAATGTTTTATACAAATATGTATGGGCTAAGTCAGCTTATTGATACTGCCACAAGAGTTACAAATACCTCTTCCACTTTAATTGATTTGATATTTGTATCAGACAAAGAACTGTACAATGAATGGGGAATATTTGAAACTAGCATAAGTGATCATTATTTGGTGTATGCAATTCGCGATTTCAGTGCTAAGATCCATAAAAATTCTGAAAATGCCGAATTTCGCTCGTTTAAAAATCTTGACGAGGAGAAATTTTACAGTGATTTGAGAAATACTCCTTGGCAGGTCATAAAAGATATAGATGATGTTGATATTGCATGGGATGTTTGGTTGACTTTTTTCAATAATGTAATCAACAAGCACATTCCTGTTTGTAAAAAGCGGATAAGAAAAAAGGCGTGTCCATGGATATCTGACGAGGTCGTTAAGCTCATGACAGAACGTGACAAGGTTCTCAAAGCTGCTAAAGCTAACAAAAGTGATGATCTTTGGGACACCTACAAATTTCTAAAGAATAAAGTTATTCGTCTCATGAGAAAAAGTAAAAGAGAATATAATGCAAACCAGATTTCACAAAATCATAATAACAGTAAGAAAATGTGGAGATGTTTGAGAGACCTTGTGCCTAAGTCAGTACCTATTTCTCCCAATACCATAAACGTAGATGGAGCAAATGTGTTGGACAATGCAAATATTGCTGAGGCATTTAATGACTTTTTCATTTCTAATGCTACTAAGATTACAAAGGACCTGCAGAGGAATACGTCTCAGCTGAGAGTAGACGAGGACAAAAATGTTGGTCCGACTCATGCTCAATTTGAACTTAATTTGATCACCAGGGATTTTGTATTGAAACAGATTGATAATCTGAGTATAGATAAAGCTACTGGTGAAGATCACATCAGCTGTAAACTTTTAAAGATGACAAAGAATGTTATCGCAGAGTCTCTTTGCGATATCATTAACAAATCCCTGTCTACGGGAGTTGTTCCACGTGAATGGAAAAAGGCTCGGGTAGTACCGATATTTAAATCTGGAGATATTTCTTCGTTGAATAATTACCGCCCCATTCTTTTTACCTATCGTGAGTAAAATTATAGAAAGGGCCGTTCATCAACAGCTGAGTGAATGTTTGGACGAGAATGATTTATTACACCCAAATCAGTCTGGTTTCAGACCTATGCATTCAACAGCTACTGCCCTTGCAAAACTTGTAAATCAATGGTCGTTGAATATTGACAAGAATGAAATTTCTGGAGTTGCCTTCATAGATCTTCGGAAGGCCTTTGATACTGTGGACCATGAGCTACTTTTACATAAATTAGCTTGTTTAGGTTGTAGTAACAGGACTATCACTTGGGTCAAATCATATTTAGGTAATCGACAACAAGTGACCCAATTCAAAGGGGCCAAGTCGCACCCTTCAACCATCAAGTTAGGCGTGCCACAAGGTTCAATTCTAGGTCCCCTTTTATTTTCAATATATGTTAATAGTCTACCTGAATGTATTCCTGAAGGTATCATCGATATGTATGCTGACGATACGACACTTACCGTCAGTGCAAATGATGCAACAGTTTTGGAAGAAAAATTAACTGTGGCGTTAAACAGAGTGTTGGCATGGAATAAAGAAAATCGTCTCGTCCCTAACACTGAAAAAACTTGTGTCATGGTAATAGGCTCTCGTGCTAATCTCAGGAAAATTGAATCTTTCACCATTTCATTAAATGGTAATTTGATAAAAAGAGTTCAATTCACCAAATGCTTAGGAGTTTTGATAGATGAAGAATTGAAATGGTCTAAACAAATTGGAAACGTATGTAAACTTACCCAGAAAAACATAGGCATAATAAAGAGAGCAAAGTGTGTTTTGCCTGTGCAGTCCTTAAAGTTGCTTTATAACAGTCTAGTGTTGCCACGATTTGATTACTGCTCTGTTGTATGGTCGAACAGATTTCAAGCCCATACAAATAAGCTGCAAAAAATTCAGAAGAGGGCCGCAAGAATAATACTGAACAAAACACATAACACACCGTCGGCTGATTTGTTCACTAGTCTTAAATGGATGACACTAGACAAACGGTTTGAGCTAAGTCGCGTTATGATGATATATAAATGTGTTCATAACTTAGCACCTTCTTACCTTCAGGTAGGCTTAATCAATCCTAACGATGTACATGAGCATCATACTAGACAAAGAGACAGTGGATGTTTACGCGTGCCCAGATTTCACACTGATTGTTATAAGTGTAGCCCAATTGTATCTTCTATATTTGAATGGAATAAGCTCGATAATTCGATGAGAACAGCTTCCTGTGTCAGTTCATTTAAGAGGATGTTTAAACAAAGTTGTAATTTATGAATAACTCAGCCTAACATACACTCAGTGCTTATTCTGTAATATTAGTATGATTTGTGCACATATTTGCGACTGAATCGATATTTTCATATTGGCATTACAGTTGAGCTAGTTTACTGATATTTGTTTATTTTTCAAATGAGTATTCGTTTGCGCCACGTCTATTATTGCTTTGTTTGCACTCTCTAATTTTACTGAGGATTTTTATTTTGAACTATTCTGCATATACGTTATGCATTTTGATGTAAATATGTTTATTATTATTCAGGGCCCCATGGAAGACCACTACTTAATGGTGAATGGGCTACCCTGACAAAAGATCAGAAATAAATAAATAAATAAATAAAATCTGTAGTATGTCAGCCAATATGTAAATGGCTACTTCGTCTAATAAAATAATAATTCATTTACCGGGAGTTTATTAATCTGGATTTTAAAATTATTGAATGACATAGATGATGTAACTATCTTTTCTATACAGTTCCAGAGTTTAGCACCTCTATATGATAATCGACGTTTACCATAGTTCGTCTTGGGTTTCGGTAATCTGATTTGTAAATTACCTGATCTGGTATTGTATATGGTTTCACGATAGGTAAAGAGGTTTGATATGCAAGAGGGACAAAGCTTCTTGATAGCTTGAAACATTAAATGTGCCAAATGCTTAGAGCGGCGTACGTTTAGGCGATCAAGTTTAAGGGAATCATAAATATCATTTGAGGAAAACATATAATTCGTTTTCAAGACTATTCGTAGTAATCGATTCTGAAGAATTTGTAGTTTGTCATAATTTTGTTTCTGAGTGTTTCCCCATACAACACTCCCGTAATCAAAGTGAAATTGAATAATAGACTTATAAAACAATAAAGATGTACGCATATCGATAAATGGTCTTACTCTTTTCAGGAGATATATCAACTTTACAATTTTCTTGGACAGAAATTCGATATGAGAGTTACAGAGTAGGTTCTCATCAATAACTATTCCTAGGTATTTACAGGAATGGACCCTATTTATCGTTTCTTTTTCTATTTGCACTTTACATTCTTTGAGATATGTTTTCCATCCTTTTAATCGCGGAGATGAACCAATAATCATATATTCACATTTTTTTCTGATTGACTACTAATCGATTCATTTTCAACCATTGCGAAATATTTGCTAGATCAAGATTGTAATTATTTCAAATTTGTAATTATTTGTTCGGTGTTATTAGAGGAATAAAACAAACAAGTATCATCTGCATAAAGTGATAGGTTACATTGATCGATTTCAGTAGGTAAATCATTCACATATAATGAAAAGAGCAACGGTCCCAAAAGACTTCCCTGAGGTATTCCGCTAGTAACTTTGTTCAAGGTGGATGTGAAGCCATTGATACATGTAAATTGTTGCCGAAAAGATAAATAGTTTTCGAACCATTTTAGGGCGGATTCATTAAACCCGTATACATTTAATTTACGGAGGAGGATTTTATGATTTATCGTATCGAAGGCCTTTTTTAAATCAATCATTACGATACCTACTAAATTGCCCCTATCAATAGCATCGAATCGTTTTTCTGTGACAGATAATAAAGCGCTTTAGGTTGAGTATTTTGGTCTGAATCCATATTGACAAGGGGTCAGAATATTGTTATTAGTTAAATACTCTTGTAGCCATAGGCGGATCCAGGGGGGGGGGGTCGCGGGGGTCCGGACCCCCCCCCCCCTTTTTGGCGCGGTTTTTTTTTTTTTTTTTTTACTTGGCGCCGTCTTTCTTGGCGTTTTTTTTTTGTTTTTGTTTTTCCCCCAAGAAATTCTGCCGACCTGATCATGCAAGATACTGCGTAGGCCCTATTCATTACCCATTGTTTCATTCTCCGTCGCAAAGTAGGCCTAAATACTGTACTGCCATTCCAGATCAGATATGCGGCGCGGCACGCATAGGTTTATGCATGCGACATTTTTAATCGTACGTACGCTGTCTTGCAACTATGCTTGCAACCCTCGAGGAGGCAGGCTGCACGCGGCATCATTCAACTTCAAGTCACTCATTCGAGGCAACTCGTCATTCTAGACAATACCAAAGCACAAGTATCCATATAGGTAAATAATTTTTGCTTGCCCAAATATATAAATGCAGCTCTGCTGCAGGTTAATTGATAAAAACTTTCGGCGCTAGTGCAGTTGATTAAGTAGTGGGCAGTGGCGGCACCAAGGGGGGGGGGGGGGGGGGCCCCCCCCCCCCAGTCAGAAGCTTTGCCCCCCCAGTTGCCGCCCCAATAATTTTCGGAGTGAAAAAAAATAAAAGGGTGGAAAATGAAAAAAAAAGAAAAGGAAAGAAAAAAGTGAAAAAGGAATGGAGAAAAGAAGGAAAAAGAAAGAAAACGGAAACTTGGAAAGCAGTGGCGGCATCAAGGTGGGGGGGGGGGGCATGTGGCAAATTTGTTCGCTCAGCTCGTGTAAATATCCTCATATTTGGGTAGTTTTATAGCTGAATAATTTCTGTACATTTCCACTATAATGGTGTCAAAATTTTTGCTCGCTCGCTTCGCTCGCTCGCAATACAGGCCTATAACTCCCACCACATAATCAGGCCGTGAGATGATCAAATTTCCTCATATTGGGGTAGTTTTATAGCCGAATATGTAATTTCTGTACATTTTTACTACGAAAAATGTCAAAATTTTTGCTCGCTCGCTTCGCTCACTCGCAGTATATAACTAACACCTCTTTATAATCGGGCAGTTCAGCTAGATGCTCAAAATGTCCTCATATCTGGGTAGGTTTATAGCCGAATATTCTGTACATTTTCACTACAAAAAGTGTCAATTTTTTTTTTGTCCGCCCTTGCCCCCCCCCCCAACATTTTCTTTTGCCCCCCATTTGTCCCCCCCCCCCACTTTAAAAATCCTGGTGCCGCCACTGATAGTGGGGACATGCATCCCCGCCGTGGCCGGGGCACGGGCCGGGCGGGCCCGTTCGCTCCGTTCGGCCGCGAGATTACTAGAGTTTGGTTGGATGTGTTAAGTTGTTTTAACGTCATTTTACATCTTTCTTTTTAAGACGTATTTCAATGTCATTTTACAACTCTCTGTAATCTTTAAAATTATCATTGTCAATTGTTCAGTATTGATGTACTTAAAATCATCAACAACAAAACGTAAAGTTGCCGGAGGCAGAAGTAACGGCACATTGAACATGTTGAATGCCGTTTAAATGGTAATTAAATTTATCCGATGATAAATGCTATAAAATTTTTGGTTAAAATTGCAACAGATTTTGATGAAACCAAAACATACTCTCCAAAAAACAATTCTTTATTGGTATTTACATTTCCAACGAAATATCATTTTCCTCAACAAATATTTGAGATTTCGGTTGAAAATGTAGCGGTCTCGTATTACTTTCATGGGTAGGGAATAATGGACCATTTACCTATGACGTCATTAAGGAGATTATTTCATTAGGTAAACAAATTTTTGTCATTATTTCGGTACCCTGAGAAATAAAAAGAGTTGCTGAAAGCATTGGTAAACCTTACTAGTGTGTGTCTGTGTTCATGTTTATGCAAATTATGCAAACGTGCTTAAGGGTCTGGTATTCCCTACACCTACCCTATGGTTGTACATCGCAAGAAGTGAACTTCATGTGTCCATATAAAGGTTAAAGTTGTGAAGGTCAAGACTTAAAGTCACACAAAAGGTCAAAGGTCTGTCAGAGTCAACAAAAAGGTCAAAGTCACGAAATTCAAAGGTAAAGACAGGTGCTTGGGGGGGGGGGGGGGGGGAGGAGGTTTGTTTTCTCCGAGGACTTTTGATATATTTTTTCTTGTTGTTGATTGGGAACGCTTGAATCTGATACATTGCACCATGACTAGTTTTGTGATACAAAACTTATTTATTTTGCCTAATGAGTAGATGCTGTGGTTGATTGTTAAATCCTGTGAATTTTCAGCAAAACTGGTATTGGTACTGTTGTTGATCGGCCTTGATTGTGAACTCCTGAATCTAAGGAACTTTCCCTTTTTTGTGTTCTTTTGTGATTTGTGATTTATAACTCGTGATGATGTAAACACTTGCGAATTGTTATCTCAGGGATGGGAGGAGATAATATAGATGATATTTAGTGAATAATTCTTCATTGCTGTAAAATGTGTACATGTATCACTAAAATTTACTAAGTGTGTTTGTACAGCATGCGCACACCCAATTCCTAGGTTATCAACATAGTACTTCAACATTGAAGAACCAATCTCAAGTAATAAATCTCTAGATTTTATTCTTATTTGTCTCACTGGACTGTTTGTGTTGATGCCACATGCCATCTGAGGTCCTGCACAGCAATGCAGACTGGAAAATCTGGGAAAACTTTTTAAAAATATATATATACATATATATATTAATACAGTCCAATGGCGCAAATCCCGGAGGGGATGGGGGTATGCATTAACCCCCCTCCCAGTTCTGATGTACGGGGGGGGGGGGGGTGGCCTGTACAAATATACCCGCACTTTTTGATAAAAGATGGTAATTTGCAATCATTATATATGTATTTTCCATCTCAAATAAACAATAATTCCATGTAATATTAATAGATTAAATGTAATTTCAGTACAAACTAAGACATTTTCAGGCTCGTATTATCAAATTTTTGTGGCGCGCTCCGCGCGCCCAACTATATTTCAACATTAAAATAGTCAAACAGGCAATATATATATATATATATATGCCTATAGAGGCGCTTCGCGCCTTCGGCGCTTGCGTTTGCCAGAATGATAACTTCTCACCCTTTGGACCCCCCCTTTTTTTTAAACCTGGATCCGCCCTTGTTGTAGCTGATCGTACACCATTTTCTCCATTACTTTACCTAAAATTGGAATAACTGATATGGGCCTATAATTCCCCAAAGAATCCTTGTTACCTCCCTTGTATATTGGTGTTACGCGGGCCAGTTTCCATTCTACTGGAATACTACCCGTTTGAAAGGATTGATTGATAATGAAAGTTAATGGAGGGGCTATAGAACATGCGATACATTTAAGTACCTTAGCAGGGACATTGTCTAGTCCCGTTGCTCGATCTAATGGTAGGGATTCTAAATTCTTGAGTACTTTGTCAGAATCCACCCTATTAAGAGAAAATATTGATTGAATACGTATCAACGATTCTCTCTCACAATAATAGCCATGGTTATTGTCTTTGTCTAAAGAGGTAGCGATGTTAACAAAATACTCATTGAATGCATTTGCGAGATCATTACCCTCAACTAATTCGTTATCAATATGCATGGACGAAACTTGATTACTTTTCTTCTTGCTAGGTACAATATATCTTAAAGACTGCCAGATTTCTTTTGTAAATTTATCAGCAGTTTCAGTCTTCTTTATGATAAAATCCCTTTTAGCTTGACGAACACGTGTCGTTACGTTATTACGAGCCCTTTGATACTTTTCCCATAGATACTTTAATTCAGATTCGGATTTAAATGGAGATACTTTTGCTTTTTTGTGTTTATATTTCAGTTTATCTCTTTCACGCATCAAAATTAGGATCTCATTAGTCATCCATGGTGATTCCTTTTGTTTGACTCGTATTTTACGCAACGGAGCATGTTTGTCAAGACATGTATTCAGCAGTGTTATGAAATTAATATATGCTATATCGGGATCATTACATTCATATACAGTATTCCATGAAATACTTGCTATATCTTTACGGAAAGCATCTTCATTAAACTTTTTGAAGCTACGAATGACCTTATATTTATGGTTTTGGCAGGGTTTAGGTGTATGAGATTTGCCAAAAACAGAGTACACAATATAATGATCAGTAAATGAAATTTCTATTATGCCACTTGAAGAAAATTTGGATGGAACGTTTGTAAAAATGAGGTCAATCGCCGTAGATGTTGTTGCTGTCACTCTAGTAGGTTGATCAATATATTGGGTACAGTTATATCTTTCCATTATGCTGAGTAACTTTTTGGTTTGCCATGATTGGTTTGGATTCATAATATCACAATTCATATCACCCAGTATAGTATAATCAAGATCCAATATATCTAGGCGGTCTACAATATCATCAAACAATTTGAATATTTCAAGAGGTGAATTTGGAGGTCGATACCAACATATTATTACAAGCGGTTTTTTATTCATCAATTTAAGTTCAATAGCAATCATTTCAATGTCATCGTCATTTAAGATGTCTTTTCTTTCATTATAGTTTAGGTTATTTTTTTATGTACATGGCAACACCTCCTCCTAATCTGTTCCGGTCTCGCCTCAAGAATGTATAACCAGAGATTTGTAATTCATTGTCATCGATAAGTTCACATAAGTGTGTCTCACCGAGTGTAAGGATATCGAGACACGTATTTTGGAGTAAGAGTCTGGTTTCGTCAATATGCTTTAATAAAGACAAGCAATTTAGGTGTGCAATTTTAACCCCCTTTTCAAACGTAATATCTTTGAATATTTCTGTTCTCATTCCTGGCGAATGTTTGGATTGCTCTGTAAACTGAAATTCATTATCGTATATTATTTCAATATCGTGTTCCTCAATTGATATTGTATTTGGTAATTCTTTCCAAAGACAGAATCCACATATCCAATCAGTGTCCGAATTAAAGATGACATCAGGTACATCAGTACATGTTAAATGACTCCACAGATTATATTTTACACACAGTAGCGCATTCTGATTATTTCTTACAGCTTTTTTTACAGTGAATACAGGGGTATCTTAAGATTGGCATGTAAGATACCTTAACTGAAATGTAATATCCGGAGAAAATAATAAGAAAAAAAAAAAAAAGGTGGAGATCTAAATAACCACGACGACATCAATAATCAACAAAATAAGAAAGTAGAAGAAGAGGAAGAAGAAGAAGAAGAAGAAGAAGAAGAAGAAGAAGAAGAAGAAGAAGAAGAAGAAGAAGAAGAAAAGAAAATATATAGAAATATATGATCAAACCAGGACAATATAACGGTAATATCAGTGTGATATTACCCAAAGGTCAATTACAATATGTTCAAGAGTCAAGTGTTCCGTTTATGAGTGATTTATTTAAAGGTCTGTGATGTTTCTTATTATCCGATTGATTTTTTTCCCATTTGTTGCTCGAACTTTTGCGATGACACGGCCATCACTTGTCCACGCTGCCTCTACTCGTTTGTTCTTTTCAACTTGTCGGAGGAGTATTTGGTTCGCCTTTGTGAGATGTTCCTGGATCGCAATTCCAGTCGATTTCAGTTTTCTTCGCTCACGAATCACAGCCTGTCGTATACGATACGAAACAAACTTGACTGTGATAGGGCGCGGTCGACTTTTCGATGATTGAGGAGCAGGATTGATCTCATCATCTGTATTGGGCCAGCCTATATACAAGCATGTGGAACATTTATGACATGAAATAACTGACGTGGTAAAAGAATTCCATCATGTGAATCAAAGGATGAGAGTATTTTTTTGCACAGACAACACGGTGACAGGTATCTGTGAAAGTTACAACAGATTGTTTACTCTCGTCCATCAAGAGCGGTTGGTTGCAATTAGGTTGAAAATGTTATTTCTTGTAGCTTGAAAAGTAAACCTTTTCTGCAATCCCAGTATGGGTTCTTTGCATGGTTATTCACAGCTGAAAGCTTTTTATGATTTCACGAGGCAGGCTTTGTAATAAAACTATCCTTCGTCAAACGAATCCGTGTTTGTGATGCACTTGGATGAATAAAGGGAATGTAATGAGGAAACATGTGGTGATAAGAAAGATACCTTTTGGAAAGAGAAAATTGTTGAATATATTTGCTACAGCAAGTGAGACTGAGTGTAATAGAAGAGTTAGAGAGGGGAAGCTTCAAGGTATCAAAATCCAAACAAATAAGATGAGGAAAGTAAGAAAAGTCTTCTCTAGAGATGTTAAGGGTATACTGGCCATGGAATTTCCAGTAATGAATAGAAGTGAAATCTACCAGTATTTTGATTCTTTAGTGAAAGAAGGTGATAATATCATTTTAGAAGTCAAAAGTTAAGTAATCTTTGGAAAAAAGTTAAAATTATTATAATCTATACGAAAGTGGAAAATAAAATAAAATATCGAATATCGAAGGAATTCCAGTAGTGAAATATAATGGAACTAAGTAAGTTTTTGATGGATCCGGTTATAGGATCACAAGGCAGAAGAAAATATTTTCTGCGATTTGTTTGCACTTACTTTACTTGATGATATAGTTGGAATGATACCATTTGGGATCTGTATACCAGCCTATGGGTCGTAGGGGCATAAAACTTAAGTATCGTATATTTTTTCATATTGATAATCAGTTGTTTTAGAATCGTAAGTGGCTATATCTTAGTATTTTTATAAGCACTTTTGTGTAGTGAGACACTAATTGCCATTTTTAGGAGATTTATAATCAAACATTGTTAAATTTTAATTTCACTTTATAGTTTCCATTCTTCCAGCACTAAATGACTATATTACAAAATCAAAGATCAGAATAAATGATGCTATGCATAAAAGTTACAGCTGAAAATTCCACAACGGAGATTTCTCAATCAAGTGAAAATAATACTAGTCACTAGGCTGATTGAGCGGAAGGCTCAGTCTCGTACATCTAGTGTCTGAAAATAAATCGTTACAGTTTGGTCAGTTGTTTAATTGAGCCATCTATATTTTTAATTTATTTTTCAGTTAGAGTTGTGTTAGTTAAATGCTAATTGCCAGTTATAGGTAGTCAATATGTTATGACTTTTGACATTACTTACACTTTTTTATTTTCTAACCAGAAGATAAGTTTACTACTAGGCCTAATAAATTTGAAAAACAACAACAACACCAACAACAAACAGGAATTTGTATAATTTTAGAGCTGATTACTAACGTTTACTCCACTACGAATAAATTGTATTTATAAGTCAAATGGAATTAAACTCAGTTGATGTTTCATTGTGAAAGTACTGTGACGAAACCGGAGACTAGTCTTAGCTGTCCAGCAGCCAATCTTGTCAGGATGCCTGCTGCTGGTAGGCTATCAAGTCGGGCTTCTAAATTTCTAGTCGTAGATCCGTTTGGCAGAGGTATACTGCCCCAGTTGACTTTGGCACCACTCTTCTGGTTTTGTTCTGCGACTCCGGACGATAACTACCAAATGCTTTCAGGTCTGTAGTACGCCACCAGACGACGACCAGCCTGCTTGTAGATACACCGCCAGACGACCACTTGTCTGCTTGTGAACTACCATCAGGCGCAGCAGTCTGCATGCATACGACCAAACCACTATCAGGTCTGCAGTAGACGACCAGACTACCAGATCCGACCAGACCACCAGATCCGACCAGACCACCGTCCAAGTTCAGGACCAAACAAAGAGCTAGAGGCAACCCTGGTATATCGTCTTTTGCTGGAGTGCAAAGGACCAAAAACACTCAATTCTACCCACGGTCGTAGCCTGAGACTAGAAATGGATCCCAGGTTTAACAATGGGCAGATGTGCAAACAGTCATTTTAATCATTTAGTTTGCACACATTTTATTGGTTTACAAACCAAATTTTTGCCTGAATCATGTACAAGTACAATGAGCTCCGTGAGCTACTGTACTACTTATGCATTTATCATGTATACAAATGTTTTAGTAAACGATTTATACAAGAATGCACAAACAATAATTAATTACTCAGGTTAACATTGTCTAAACCAGATGAGTTATACATCTACTTAGAGCATTTTCTTTGCCTAATAATAATGTAATACAACAAAGTAAGTGAAACTCCTAGGTAAACAATTATTAGATCAAAACTGTCTAAAAACATGCATAATGGTCACCTATCTGAAACGTCTTACTACCACGTGACTAGCACTGTCTATTTGACTGAAATAACGCCATCTACGACGATGCTTTCTGCAAAATGAACTAAGACAAGTGATTTTCTTGATTCTCGGCATAATTATACACGAAATTAATCCATTTTCGTGACAGTACTTATGAACTATCCCATAAGGGATGTGTTTGCCGGCCACTGGGCTGGAGGAACAGATCAGGCTCAAGTTTTGATATGAACTATCCCAAAAGGGATGAGTTACCGGCCACTGGGCTGGAGGAGCAAAAGGCTCAAGTTTTGATATGAACTATCCCGATGGGGATGAGTTGCCGGCCACTGGACTGGAGGATCAGAAGGCTCAAGTTGTTCGCCGGCCACTGGGCTGCAGGAGCAGACGGCTCAAGTCTTGTATGGATGGTACAAAAGATATTAAGTCGTTTCAGATTAGCATTAACTTCAGTCACTGATATTTCCGAAATTCAAATTTGTTTATTTGATATTCAGTTATCAAGTCTAATTCGATAGTGAATTATATAGATAGCAATTAATACATTAATACTAAGTTAAACTAATTTATGACTCTTTGACGTAATACTTTTTTGTCCTATATCTCTAACCAAATGAATAGAATGTCACTCTAAAATCATAATGAATGATGCTTTACAACAATTAACCATCGAATGCTTGGCAAGGTTTAATTCAGAATGAATCAGTTCATAATAGCTGAGTAATTATGCAAATAATTTGTTCGATTTTAAGTATCCAACTCAGGATATGTTAATAGCCACTGGGTCCTATATAAGAGCATTTGGTGACTATTCAATTAACCCGTTGACCACGGCATTGTTGAGCTTGTAATACTCTCCTGAAACGAGATTAATTTACCTAGAGCGGAAGCATTGTTGTACCCGCGCGTGCGAGCGGTTTGATCATTCAAGCGTTAAAGGGTACCTGAGGCCTGAAAAAAAATAATTTGTGTATAGTTAGCTTACACAAAATCAACCCCAGAAAACTTAACACGACATTCAACGGTGACAGGATACAGGAGATATTGATTTTTGAAAATAAAATACCCCCCAAAATTAATATAAATTTATATAGATATTTCATTAACTGTTTAAAAAAGATAGATGATATGCATAAAATAAATAGTAATTTCTCAGGTTTAACAGAAAAGCAAATTCAGCACATCTTTTTGAGACCTCGCTTTTCAACCGTGAATTGTAAACTTCGAGAGTTTCAATTTAAACAGTTGCATGGAGTTATCTACACAGACAAAAAACTCCATATAATAGGTTTTATTCCTTCTAACAAATGCTCGTTTTGTGATCAAGAAGTTGAAACTTTTGATCACTTATTTAAAGGCTGCTTGAAAGTTCAAGCACTGTGGAAAGTTATCGGACACAAATTAAGGTTGAAAGAATTGGAGAATCTCTCTTTGGAAGACACTTTATTAGGGATTGATGGAAGTTCAAATAGGATAAAATGTTTAAATACAGTAATCTTAATTGTCAAAAAGGAAATTTATTCTGCAAGGCAGAAATCTGATCTGCCATCTGTTGAAATCATGAGCAAAAGTTTTTAAAAATATAGGGAAGAAGAATATAAGATTGCACAAGAGAGGAATACATTGGCAATACATCTCCAGAAATGGGAACAGGTAGTATTAGAGTAATTCCAGATTGGGTGCGCATAATGCAATATTACGTTGTTGTGTGCTGTTGTTTTTTTGTTTTATTTTGTTTTTGTTTTTGTTTTTTTAAAGCATGTACATGCATTATACAATTATTAATCTTATGTTATTGCGTAATCTTCATTAAGTTCAAGTATATATGTTATACTGTTGAAAATCATTTGTAATATTTTCTTTCATTATGTAATGTTTTATGATACATGTACGATTTGTTTGTGAATATATCAAAATAAAAAAAGTTGTTTCAAAACAACAACAAAAAAAGACTAGTCGATCAATCACGATAGCTCACCTAACGATATATCGATTCAGGAACGTCTTCACTTTCAATTTTCGATTCGATAAATGAATTTTGCGACTTAGTTCTAATTTATTTGTTGTTTCATTTGGTCTTTAGATTCTTTGTAATTTATGCGCCGAAGCAATTTTCTATTCGATTTAAACGTTTTGCGTTGAATACTTGATTCATCTGTTGTTTTGTTTGGGTTGTAGATTCTCCATAAATTACGCGGCAACTGAATTTTCAGTTCGATAAAAACAGTTTGCGTTGTATACTTCATCCATTTGATGTTTTATTTGGGTTGTATATTATTCGTAAGTTACGCGCCGAATCAATTTCCAGTTCAATTTCCAATTCGATAAAAAAAACTAAAAACAAAAACAAAACAAAAAAACAAACAAACAAACAAAAATTTGCGTTGTATACTTCATTCATTTCATATTTTATTTGGGTTGTATATCATTAAGCGTGTCCGTACGCTGGTCTAGATTTCGCGCATGCGCATCGGCATTTGATTCATGCTCTTCGTCGAGTGAACAACCTTCCTCCGCGAGCGCTGTGGCGTGCCGCTCTTTTTTCGTTAAGCGCTATATATACATGTACTTGTCTTTACTTGTCACGAAATCAAGAGAAGAATGTTCTTAGAATGTACTATCTTCTTGCGCCACAGCTAATCCAAATATCAGCAATTAAATGTAATTAAATGCGGTTCACATATTTCTTATCTATCCTGAAAGAGTCGCATCATCTTTCTTCCGATTGCTTCTATTTAGTATATAGTAACTCTGTCATCTTATTTGACCTCGGCCAGACGGATATTTTATATATATATATATATATATATATATATATTTTTTTTTTTTTTTTTTCCTTTTTGCCATTGATCACCTTTCACAATAAATTATGATTCCCCTGATTATTCCAAACCATTAAACTCTTCAAAGCTTAATCAAAATCAAGGAAATTATTTCATGATTGGGCACCTTTTATATTTCCATGTATGTCTGAATAATAATTTGTTTGAAAAATTATTTTACAAAACAGTCTAATAAAAACGATCTCAAACAAATATAAGAATACAGGAGAAAAGAGACCTCCATTACTCCTTTCTGTTTGTGTTCTCCCTTCTGTCTGCCATAACCACCCCCGCCCACCCCCTCCCCCTCGATCTCTCCCTATCATGTAGCCCCCATCCCCCGGCTGCTATCCACGCAAGCATTTTTGCTTATGATAGCTGGCCCCTGCATTTATCTCGATTTATTGACTTACCTCCATAATTTCAATATTCTTTTTGTAATTCAGTTTTCACACATTATTTGTATCAATTCTGATTTATATCATTATTGTATGCAATGTTTGTATTTGATTTCTTAATAAATGCAGAAACATCTGCTTAAAAAATATATTATGTTCTATATAACTGTATGAATGATATTATAACAGATGACCTGAACTTAGCATTTTTATTGATAATAGTATTTTCACATTTTTTTTATACAAAAGTTTCAAGCAGCCAATTACAGAATGAAATTTATTATTCTAAAATATTATAGGAATCACGATAATTATGGATAATTTTGATATTCAATGAAGTAAATGAACCTAAATTTTGTTAATCAAACAAATATGCTTCAGCTAGTCTATATTATAATCGTGTAAGGCGTCGTGGGGGTAATTCTATTACCTGCATTGTGCTTAAGCTGTGAAGCCTGTTCTTGCCCTTCTTTTTGTCTTCTTCAAAGAGATCGACGGTTTTCACATCTTGATGGCGAACCTGTCTGACAGTACCCCTATGACCACCAGGGGGAAGGAGAAGTCAACGGCTGCCATGGTTTCTGCTGTAATCAAGGATATCTTGACTGATCCTAGATTTGAATCTGTGGTCGCAGGTCACATCGACAAACGCCTTCAGGAAATAAAGGATGAACTTGAAATACACAAGGCTCGTATTTTAGATTTGGAATCTACATCTGCATTAAAGAGCACCGAAATCAAGAATCTTCAATCTCAACTGGAAGTCCGAAGCAACACCATCAGTGCTTTGACCCATCGTCTGGATACCTTAGAACAGTATTCAAGAAGAAACTCCCTTCGATTTTTTGGGATAAAGGAGTCGAAAGGGGAGAACACTGACGATGTCATCGTTCAGTTATGCACCGAGGTGCTCAGGGTTGATCTCACCAAGGCTGATCTTGATCGTACTCACCGTGTCGGGCCTGTCAGAGAAACTACTGGAAAGGATGGGAAGCCACGCGCGATCATAGTGAAGTTCGCATCATACAGGAAGCGTCGAGAAGTCCTTTCGAATCGGCGGAAATTCGCAGGGAAACGTATGTCGATCCTTGAAGATTTAACTGCCAGAAATGCTGTACTTCTTAATGAGACCCGTCTTCATGTGAATGTCAAGTCAGCATGGTCTGTCGATGGCAGAATCTTTGCGATCTCTAAACAACCCGACAGTGTGAAGAAACTGATTACATGCAAGGAGGACATTGGTAAACTGTAATCACGCTATATAGATGAGTAGACTTCTGGTTTGACTTCTGGTTGACTTCTGGTTGACTTCTGGTTGACTTCTGGTTGACTGCTGGTTGACTTCTGGTTGACTTCTGATAATTCAACCTTCTCTCTTTTTTGCCTTCGAACATTGATTCCCCCCCCCCCATACTTTTGGGATTTGATTGTTGATGTATGTTCATCATGTTTTCTCATGTCTCCTTTTTCAACTTCTGCTTTTTTCTCTCCTATCTCTTGGCTTTTTTCTTCCCCCTCTCTTCTCTTCTATTCTTTTTTTGTTACCTTTTAAATTCCTCTCTACTGATAATGTTCTCTGATGTCATGTGTATATTGTAATTATGCAATTGAAATAAATTCTCTAACATGTCACATATGCAGGAATGAGTTCTATCGAAATAATGCAAATAATACCTCATTGCAATATTTAGATAAAGGTATATGTGGTTGTTTATTTCCAAGTTGCATCCATTCTTTATTTCCTTTTCAATATTTGCATAACGATGAACTTAGTGCAATATTTCATGACAAAGATACCCCTGTTGATATTAACACCTTGAGTTACTTAACAGAAAATGAAGATGAATTTCACTTCAGTAGATTTTTAAACTGTAAATATTATTTTGATGAAGATTTTACTGCTACGTTCAATAGGATTGACCATCATTTTAGTATTTTACATTTTAATTATCGTAGCTTAAACAAAAAATTTAATGCTATATCGGACTTCATATCTGTTTTGTCTCTAGATTTCTCTATCTATGGCTTCTCTGAAACCTGGATTTGTGAAGATACACTATTATTATTCAATATACCCGGTTATTCGTTTATACATTCTGATCGCCAACAAAGCAAAGGTGGTGGTGTTGGTCTATTAGTTTCTGACAATTTAAATTATGTTTTACGTAATGATTTATTATGCCTATCAGTTAATTATGAATCACTCTTTGTTGAAATTAACATGCATAGACAAAAAAATATCATTGTAGGTGTTATATACAGGAAACCTCAGTCTAATATTAATGAATTCATTTCTGTCTTTGAACATTGTCTGGTAAAAATTAATACTGAACATAAACAGGTCTATATAATGGGTGACTTTAACATTGATCTCATGAAGTATACTAATACTACTGTAAGTAATTTTTTAAAGTGCAATACACTCAAATTTCTTTATTCCTTTGATCGATAAACCTTCTAGAGTGACTGCTACATCGGTGTCCCTCATTGATAATATATTTACAAATACTTTTGATTTAAATGTTTCTTCTGGTCTTTTTTATAATGATATATATCTGATCATTTTCCAGTATTTCAAATAACACAGCGAACATTTCCAATCTATAACATTCCTGTTTATAATACTCGCATCATCAATGATATATCTATTAATGCTTTTAAAGAAGAGTTGATACGCTATGATTGGAATACAATTCTTAATTATACCAATACAGTGGTAGCTTTTGAAAAGTTTTCAACAACTTTATCTGAACTCTACAACAAAGTATTTGTAATCAAATCATATAAACCTGTTCGTAAAAAAATTCGGAAACCTTGGATTACATTTGACCTATATAAAAAGATAAGGGTAAAGAATATAAAATATAGATTATACTGTCGTACTCGTACCGAAAATAATAGAAGGAAGTATGTTCGATGTAGAAATTACACTAATAAATTATTGAGAATAGCACGTAGGGACTACTACAGGATAACATTCCAGGCAGTTAAGGGTAACATGAAAAAAAATGGCAGATAATTAATGGTATTTTGGGTAAATCTCATAATGCTTTGCCTAATTTCATAAATGCAGATGGTAAACAAATTTCAAATTCTAAAGATATTGCTAATTACTTCAACAATTTTTTTTTTGTAAATCTGGGTTCATCTTTGAGATCTTCCGTATCCGTAAGCAATTCCGACAGTTTTGCCAAATTCTTGCCAAAGCAAACTCTTAACTCTGTATATTTTAAAGCTATATCTGAAAATGAAATTATTGATAGTGTTAATAAATTGAATTGCACTAACAGCTGTGGTATTGATAACTTCAACCCTACGGTCATTAAGAATGTTATATATTATATTGTTACACCATTATGTTATATTTTTAATTTATTAGTTTCCTCAGGAGTTGTTCCATCTAAATTAAAGATTGCTAAAGTTGTACCTGTTCACAAAAAGAATGACATTCATAATGTTAATAATTATAGACCTGTATCTATTCTTCCTTATTTTTCGAAAATCTTAGAAAAGCTTATCTACAATCGTATGTGTTGTTATTTATATAGTAATTCTCTTTTGAATGAAAATCAGTATGGGTTTCTAAAGAATGTGTCTACAGAAATGGCTGTTATCGATCTCCATGATTATCTAATTAATGCACTCAACAAAAGATTACATGCTATTGGTGTCTTCTTAGACTTAAGCAAAGCCTTTGACACTATTGACTTTTCTATATTATTGACTAAACTTTATTGTTATGGGATAAGAGGTATACCACTTCTTTGGTTTAAAAGTTATTTACATGGTAGAACTCAGTGTGTATCATTCAATGGTGTTTTATCTGATTCATTAATGATATCATGTGGTGTACCCCAGGGGTCAATCTTGGGGCCACTTCTGTTTTTACTATAGGTAAATGACCTCCCACACTGTTCCGATAAATTGAAATTCATTCTCTTTGCTGATGACACCAATATCTTATACTCATCAAACGACATTGTGTCTTGTACACTGAATGTTGAATGGCGTAAAGTATCGAATTGGTTTAATTGTAACAGATTGATTTTGAACACAGAAAAGTCTAATTTTATATATTTTCATTCCAAATATAAGCATATTTCTCCGAATATACTTAATTCATTTAACATCAGAATGGAAGCTAATATCCCTAAACGTGTCGCTCAAACCAAATTCTTAGGTATTTTTATAGACGAAAACTTATCATGGAAAACACATATAACTCACATTAAAAAAATAATGTCTAGGAATACTGGTGTCATCAGCAAACTTCGCCATACCTTGCCTTATTCTGTCCTTCTCATGTTATACAATACATTAATACTACCATTTCTTACTTATTGTAATATCGTTTGGGCTAATACTCACCCGACGAAATTACACTGTTTATATATTCTACAGAAAAGGATTGTAAGAATAATTACCTTGTCTCATTATCAAACCCATTCTAGACCATTGTTCAAGAAACTGGGTATTCTAAATGTTTACGAGATAAATGAATACATGTGTGCAATACTTATATTTAAGAATGGAAAAAGTCAGCTTCCTAATACCATATCCAATATGTTTATAATTAATAGTGCAATACACAATTATGATACTAGAAATAAGAAAAAATATCATCGATGGCATGTTAATTCAGAAACTGCATCATATTCCTGCAGACATCATGCTCCTGTGATTTGGAACTCGCTTCCCACTGATCTAACTCAAATTTCATTCTACAACTGTTTTAAACGCAAACTCAAATTTTTTTTGATCACACGTGACACTCATTGAATGTATGTGTCAAACTTTCTCCTTCTCTCTCCTCTATTCTTTTTCTTCTCATCTCTAATTTCTCCTTTGCTATCCCTATTGTGTATCCTTGTGTGTATAGGGTTTGTGCCGGTATTCTGTGCAATTTCTTATATTATGATATTACCCAAGACTTTACTTGGTTCTTGTTTCTAATATATGCTCATTAAATTCTAAATATTCAGGAAGCTGTCTTGACAAAACCTTCTCTGGTTTTTTAACAGCTGTGCCTCATTCCTTTTTTAAAGTAATATGTTTATACATGTATTATTCCGATTATGTACAATTTTTAATGTGGAATTGCATGTTTTTATTAATGTTAAATGTTTTTATTGTGATGGAATCTAATAAACTGAACTGAACTGAACTGTGGGGGTATCGTACGTAATTCAACGGGATTCGTACACTGTAAAAAGGTGATTCTATATCGAAGAAAGGCTTTTTTTCCAGCTTCACCCCGGAGGTCGTCTTCCGTTGCATCGTGTCCAGCTCTCTGCTTGGATGTGCGGAACGGTATTCGTTGGGCCTATATTTGCCCCGTTTGCTTCAAAATCACGGTGTTTTACATGCCCAAACGCCATTAATCTGCGTGGTTTGAGACGATTCGAACTATCGCAGACGACATGCGAGTCCGTCTATGACGAACACGCGCGTAATTTGGAACATGACTGCGAAATCCTTGATCCTTGATCCGTACACGTCTTTCTTCTCTTTATTCTATATTTTTTATCATTTTTCTCACTATCTGTTAATATTAAAGGGCAGTTTGGGTGCTTCTGACCGTTCTTAAATTCAGTGAGATGTTGATTTTGGTGGCGCAAAATTTGATGGATACGGACATTTCTATATGATTACTAAATACACACCATAGAACAGGCAATCCTCGATAACTCATGCGGTAGCGTTACTGCCTCACATGCGGAATGTCGTGAGTTCGAATCCAAGTAAAATATAACTTTTTTTAATTTTTTTTTTCTTTCTTTTTCTTCTTGAATTTGATTTTGTAATAGTCATTGTCACTGACTTAAGATCAAAAGAAGAATAAACAGAAATAGACGAATTTTCGCATTTCACGTGTACCAGGTTGCACAAAATCAGGCGCGGAGTGGAGTCCGTTATACCGAGTTTTATAAGGACGAATTATTTTCGCATTGCACTTAGATAGTTTGCACATAATTTGCACCGAACATCGCGATCCACGGTGTTTTTGTTGGTTGTTATCATCTTCCATGCATCCAAAATTTACATTCAAGTTAGACGCGATTAGACGCGAAAAGTTGTATTGTTCGGATGTGTCCATGATTTTTGTTATGGTTTGCAATACTATTTAGGCCAGTGCCTAAGCCAAAAGTTGATAAATTTCAAGTGAGTCCGGACCGTTCCACGTTTAGTAACAGTTACACTGTATTGCTGATCGACGGACTTTCCAAATTTAGATCATATAATAATAAATAGTAAAAAAGAAAACTTACTAAAGTTAAATATATGAAAGTTATTAACACCCAAATAATTACTTCAAATAACTTTTATTATTATCTGACATTAAACCTATTTTTTTACTCTTCAAAATATGTTATGTATAATAATACTTTTAATCATGTACATGTATTTCAATCTACATAAAACAATATTGTGTAATCCATTGTTTTAGAGCTACGTAAGAAAACCTATAAGCCATTTTCTTGCTTACAAAAATAAGGTGTTTATTTATGTATATTATAAATGTATCTTCAACTACAAAATACAAAAGAAAAGAACGTTATTTAATAAACTATCTTTAAAAAAATGCAATGTGTTGAAAATGTTTTCATTAAAAAAAAAATGTTTCATGTGTGTGCAACATTCCTATAAAAAAAAGGGATAGAAAATCTATGAGATGTTTGAGAAAATGATGTCAACAAAATATTTCCCTTCTTATAAATAAAAAATATAGATAATTATTTTTTTTTTCATAAATAATCACTCTTTTTTGCAACAATTACCCTCCCCGCCTCCCCTCCCCCCCCCCCAAAAAAAAATCTATTTCTTGACAATTTCATGTTTACCTCAATCTTCTTTCCACACCACTACCATCTTCCATTCTCTCTCTCTCTCTCACTCTGTCTGTCTCTTCCTCTCTCTCTCTCTTTTATGATTCTACCTCTAAACTCCCTTCCCTTCCTTCCTCTAATACTATTCTAAATGAAACTAAAACTATACCTTCTATTGCATCAACCGTCACTGTCTTCCTACCTTTCTCTCTCTCATCTCATTGCCTCACCCTTCCTCCCTCTCTTTTACCGCGTTTACACATTGATCCGACTCTCGGGTTCGACACGGAAGTCGTGTCGAACACGGCAATTTTATGATGTATAAACGCGATCAGTGTGATCCGAGACTCGGGTCGAACACGCCTTTTTAGCTCCGCCAGAATAGTAGGTTTCGATCCGAGAGTCGTATCAGACCCTGCAATTGTTTTTGATGTATAAACAGAAAGCCGTGTCGAACACGGCAGTTTATGAAAAGGAAAACAAAAAGAAAAGAAGAAAAACATAAGAAAGGAAGAAGAGAGAATGAAAAACAATGAGATTCATTAAGAATTAAGATTAAACAAAGAAATACATGAGGAAAAAATAGAAGAGAGACGATGAAAGAAGGATAAACAAAGAAATACATTAGGAATTATAAGAGGAAACAAGCTCTCTAAAACTTTTCGTGAGATTTCTTTGATTTTAGCAGGGCACTAACATAACTAAGATGCTGTGAAGTTTTTTCCTCAAGTGAAATATTTATCGAATGAGAGGTGAAAAGTAATGAAAATCCCTGGCCCAAAAAAGAGGGGATGTAAATTCAAACAACGGCCACACACATTACGCACATGGGGATTGTTGTGTGTTATAGAATACGCTACATACAGAGCGAAGCGCTGGGTTTATTGTGCGGGGAACCTTCGGGTGGATATGGTCTTAGCGTGAGGCAGTGAAAAGCCGTTACCAAGCGTTTCTTACAGATATTGACACTAAAAATTGTTCGAAATCGTGAATGGAATGTTAAATAATCTCGTACATGTGTCTTATGATAAAAGGAGAATAGTATGTGACTATGTTAGATAAGTTTCCTGCCAGTATTTTTTTGCTACCAAGACTGTCTGGGAGCTTTAACATTTTACAGACAAGGCGACTTCTTTTCTTTTAATAAATTAAAAAGAATATGCATGTATGAAGATTTTGCAAATCATATGTAAAGAAACTTAAGACA
This sequence comes from Heliocidaris tuberculata, assembly GCA_025618425.1. Taxonomy (NCBI): domain Eukaryota; kingdom Metazoa; phylum Echinodermata; class Echinoidea; order Camarodonta; family Echinometridae; genus Heliocidaris; species Heliocidaris tuberculata. Next base: position 7,331,893 of record CM046843.1, read on the forward strand.
CATGGATCAAATGTAGGTTTCCGTTGGTTCCAATATTATGTTTAAGTATTATACATGTATATCGTCTAATAATAATGATAATAATAATGATAATAATAATAATAATAACAATAATAATAATGATAATAATAATAATAATAATAATAATAATAGTAATGATGATGAATGTTTTTTGCTAAGATGATGCATGGAATTCATTTCGTTCACCTACATTTGGTCTTTATTTTGTACACGTATCTAATAGCATACTATTAAGATACAATCCAGCAATTTAACTTGCATTTTAAGATATTGGGGCTTGAATAAGGTATTTCTTTTTTTCACACTGCATGTTTTGTTATTCGTGATTTTTTTCAAAATTAACTTTTAATTTGTTTAACAATTATTCCTCCCCCCCCCCTCTCTCTCTCTCTCTCTCTCTTTTTTTTTTGGGGGGGGGGCTTGAAATACTTTCTGGAAAAACACAACAAAGAAAAACATGACCAACCAATTATCACTTTCGCACATATTTTTTCCCTTTTGCATCAGCCTGTAAAAAAACAAAAACAAAAATAATCAAACCTGAAGTTGTCGCTGGTCTAGTAGTACTAGCAGGAGTACTTGATGGTACCGTAGTAGTAGCTGGAGTAGTTGATGGTAATGTAGTAGTAGGAGATGAGAAAGAAAGAGGAATGAAGAAAGCAAAAGAAAAATATAAGAAAATGAAGACAAGAAAAAACAATTAAAACTAGAATATCACTAAAGGTGATTAATACCCCCGCCCCAATGTGTCTACCAAATTTCCTGAGCATTGCTCCAAAAATGAGGAAGTGGTTTGATCTGCAATATTTTCCCGTTTTATTGCCATATGTCGTTACCATGGCAACGCGGTTTCCGACACATTCAAAAATATGTCTTGCACATCTTCATCCCAAGACCAATGTGTGTGGCGAACTTCAAGAGCATTGCTCCAAAAATGAGGAAGTAGTTCGATGTGCAAGATTTCAAACTGATTTATTGCCATAATATGCCATTACCATGGCAACGCAGTACCGACACATTCAAAAAATATGTCTTGCACATCTCCATCCCAAGACAAATGCGTGTGCCAAATTCCATGAGCATTGCTCCAAAAATGAGGAAGTAGTTCGATGCGCAAGATTTCAAACTGATTTATTGCCATAGAAGTAGTAGTAGTAGTAGTAGAAGTAGTAGTATTAGTAGTGGTAGTAATAGTAGTAGAAGTAGTAGTAGTAGTAGTAGTAGTAGTAGTAATAGTAGTAGAAGTAGTAGAAGTAGTAGTAGTAGTAGCAGTAGTGGTGGTAGTGGTGGTAGTAGTATGGCAACGCAGTTTCCGACACATTCAACAAATATGTCTTGCACATCTTCATCCCAAGACCAATGTGTGTGGCGAACTTCAAGAGCATTGCTCCAAAAAAAAGGAAGTAATTCGATGTGCAAGATTTCAAACTGATTTATTGCCATAATATGCCATTACCATGGCAACGCAGTACCGACACATTCAAAAAATATGTCTTGCACATCTCCATCCCAAGACAAATGCGTGTGCCAAATTCCATGAGCATTGCTCCAAAAATGAGGAAGTAGTTCGATGCGCAAGATTTCAAACTGATTTATTGCCATAATATGCTGTTACAATGGCAACGCAGTTTCCGACACATTCAAAAAATATGTCTTGCACATCTCCATCCAAAGACAAATGTGTGTGCCAAATTTCATGAGCATTGCTCGAAAAATGAGGAAGTAGTTCGTTGCGCAAGATTTCAACCTGATTTATTGCCATAATATGCCGTTATAATGGTAATGCAGTTTCCGACACATTCAAGAAATATGTCTTGCACATCTTCATCCCAAGACCAATGTGTGTGGCGAACTTCAAGAGCATTGCTCGAAAAATGAGGAAGTAGTTCGATGCGCAAGATTTGCAACGGACCGACCGACCGACCGTCCGAATGACCGCCCGCCCGCCCACCCGCCCGACCGTACGCTGATTCTTATAAATTATACCCCCTTCAAACTTCGTTTAGCTGGGGTGTAAAAATATAATTAATAAGAAAAGGGAGATACAAAGAAAAACAAAAGAAAAGAAGGAAAACTAAAAAGGTAATAAAATAAAGTGAAAGTGCCGTGTTTGAGCCCTGAAGTTCTCTTTTTTTTAGAGCGCTGCATGCTGTCGATGTATATTTGCTCCTTTGGAACATGCATTGCTTAACTGCTTCTCAGCTTTTTCCCTTTTGGATAAAAATACGTCAGCGAATGGCAGCAATTGCAAACAATTAGGTGTAAGGAGAAAGAATGAAGCCTCCACGAGGGTGAAGAGTCAATGCATCGGGCAGTATCTATACAATGAATAGTAAAGACCTCGAGCAAATGCTTTATCGAACCTTTCGCTTCCAGCTTCCAAAAAAAAATGGGCCGAATAAGAAAACAAGCATTTATTTCCGCTTTAAGTAAAATGTTATATGCTGCTCCTGGGTTCTTGCTATGACAAGCGTACGGGGTGGCAGCTGGTATTGTTTGACAGTTTACTTAGGTACTTTATAAACTCCAGCATCAGCTCAAAAATGCCTCGAGGTAAATATCACAAAAGCGGTAAGTGCGCTGAGGTGTAAGCAGAGTAAAACTTAACAGTTTTTTTTTTTTTTTTTTTTTTTTTTTTTGCTGCAGAGAGCAATTCGCCTTACTGCCATTAAGTGTGATTAAACAGCTTTATGGCTGATTAAATTCACCTTTCTCAATTTCTTAATGATAGGAGAGAATCATCAACTATTCAATATCAAAATATATCAATCTATTAGCTTTAAAGAAAAGCGGTGAGGACATTTCAAGATGCAAATTTATCCGACGAAAGTACGAGCTCAAGCTAGCAGAAGACGACCTTGCAAAATACCAAGCAAAAGCTTGATGATAAAAGAAAACTTCAGATTGTTAAAATAGGAATTCACTAATCTGTCAAATCCTTTTGTGTAGTAAAAAACTCTTTCCTTTCGATGCTGAGTAAAATATGAACAGGAATAGGAATGCATTGCAAATCTGACGGAAGATACTAATAGCAAGAAAGCAAAAATTTGCTTCTCCTTGCTGGCAATTACTTGGTTAGAATATCTGAAGATGAATGCAAAAGTTAAAAAGAAAAATGTAATTGTTTCTGTTGATATGACCTTTCATCATGATTATGCAAGATGCTTCTCTTTTTCCTGGTGTTATGTGCTAAAGTTGAGCAAGATCAAGGCTATAAATGCGATACTTATGCAGGGTACTCACTGAAATCGGTCCAAGTAGGTCATTTTTAGGTTTTCGATAGACAAGACTAGAGGGATGAGTCTTTCACATCAAACCATAAGTTTACAAGTTGGACTAAGCAGTGTAGTAAATTGACGCAAAAGCCTTATAACGGTTTGGCCAGAGGGAAGAAAAACAAAGAAATACATGAAGAAATTTTTAAAAGATAGAGTGAAGAAAAACAAAGCAATACACAAGGAAAAGACAGAGAGAAAAAACAAAGGAAGACATAAATATATTAAAAGAAGATAGAGAGAAGAAAAACAAAAAAATACATAAAGAACAAAAAAGAAGACAGAGGGAAGAAAAACAAAGAAATGCATAAGGAAAAAGGAAGACAATGACGACTGTCATTGCATCTATCAGGCGTTCTTTTCAGCTGCTTGCAAAAAAAGATGAATTATGCTTTTGATTGATTTATAGCAAAACGCCATGGTAAAATAACATTCGGCCAGGATAGATTGATCAAGTATAAATTTGTCTTTAAGAGTATCGTATTTTGCAGTCGTCCCTGTGAATTTAAAGATTGAGAACGCATCATGGAATCGTTCATGCCTTCTCCATTCATAGTGTTTGCGTGCAAATTCTCTTGCACAGTGGAGCGCAGAGAGTGATCTCCCAGTAATCGATTAACTATTTTGATGTCAATTTATCATGGGTTTGCGTTATGACGGTTTTGCGTTAATTTACTACACTGCTAAGCCGGATCTAACAGGGTTGTATAGGTTCAATGGGGCTTCCTTGAGCCATTTGCATAAATTTACATGAATTGCATAGATCCCAAAGTAATTGCTGTTAGACAAATTTAGCAGTACAATACAACTTACTTTGTAAACGGATCTACGTACTAACTGCATTTGCACGCTGATACCCAACGCGTAATGATCCTGTGATACGACCAAGATACGACCAGAGGTTACACTGCACATGAACTACGCGTCTGATTGTGATGTATTTTACCTCTACTTCATAGACGCTTTGCGGGGCGTAGAATCCATTTTTAACGTTGTTTTTTGTTATTGCAATCTTAGGCCACCTTCGAGTACTAAAGGTCTAGTGAATTTAAGAATAGTTATGTGGACAATGACGGTGCCATCCTACATTATGAATACTGAAAGGCCGAACTGTAGAAAACGAAATGGTTTTTGTGGTGTGCACAATCCACGTTTGCCATTTGTATATAAACTTCCGGTCAATATTAGTCACAAGGGGTAATTTCAAGGTCCTTTTGATAATTGGTTCCTATTATTATGCTGATGTGCACCTGTAGCACACCTGCGATTGTGCCAATGCGGCAATGAAAGGTTAACCGAAACTTCCACGCCTAATCTGATGTAGGGTTAACCAAGATGAATGCGACTGCGTCTCCTATATGCCTAAATTTTGTTAAGTTAATAGCTCACATCGTTCAATTTTCAGGTTTTAAGAGGAATTTGGTTACTATTACTTTGAAATAATTGCTTCACAATATTTAACAAGATAAATGCAACTGCGTCCTATATGCCTCCGCCTACATTCAGTTAAGTTCATGACTCAAACTGTTCTTGAAATCGTGTAATAACCAACAACAACAAAAAAGCCTGCTATACATGTTAATTGAACTATTTGACCTTTGTCCTGACAACCCTAGAATTTGATCACTTTATCTCTTCCGAAGTAATGCAAACAAAATAGTTGAGATATACGATGATATGACGACACAAAACTGAACAACTCTTAACTTTATGCATATTAACCTCTATGACCTATGATCTTTGACATACTATACCTACTAAATCTTATCACGTCGTCTGACTATGGTGATGCATAAAAGTATCAAGTTTGAAGTTCACAATAAAAATAGTAAAGATATCACGTTAATGAGGCAAAAACCTGCAATTTCAGAATTGAGCTCTATGACCTTTGACCTATGGCCTACGTACACAAAAAATATAATCAGATCATCTTATTGTGATACATACTTGTAGTAAGTTTGAATTTCATACCTCAAATGGTTCGTGAGATATCACATTAACGAGGCTAACACCTGAAATCAAAAAAAAAAAAAAAAATATCTCCATGAGCTTTCACCTTTGACCTACATATCCCAAAATCTAATCAGATCGTTTTCCTATGGTAATTAGCATCACGTTTGACGTCCATACCTCAAATGGTTCTTTAGATATCGCGTAATTAAGACCTGGAATTTCAGAACAGCTGTGACCTTTCAACTTTGACCTACGTTCCCCAAAATCTAATCAGATCGTCTTCCTATTGTGATACATAGGCTTAATGGTACTAAGTTTGAAGTTCATACCTCAAATATTACTTGGGATATAGCGTAATTAACAAGGCTAACACCTAAAATTCAAAAAAATTGAGCTCCATGACCTTTGACCTAGTTTGACCTGTTTTATGATACATGTACGATTTGTTTGTGAATATATCAAAATAAAAAAAGTTGTTTCAAAACAACAACAAAAAAAGACTAGTCGATCAATCACGATAGCTCACCTAACGATATATCGATTCAGGAACGTCTTCACTTTCAATTTTCGATTCGATAAATGAATTTTGCGACTTAGTTCTAATTTATTTGTTGTTTCATTTGGTCTTTAGATTCTTTGTAATTTATGCGCCGAAGCAATTTTCTATTCGATTTAAACGTTTTGCGTTGAATACTTGATTCATCTGTTGTTTTGTTTGGGTTGTAGATTCTCCATAAATTACGCGGCAACTGAATTTTCAGTTCGATAAAAACAGTTTGCGTTGTATACTTCATCCATTTGATGTTTTATTTGGGTTGTATATTATTCGTAAGTTACGCGCCGAATCAATTTCCAGTTCAATTTCCAATTCGATAAAAAAAACTAAAAACAAAAACAAAACAAACAAACAAACAAACAAACAAAAATTTGCGTTGTATACTTCATTCATTTCATATTTTATTTGGGTTGTATATCATTAAGCGTGTCCGTACGCTGGTCTAGATTTCGCGCATGCGCATCGGCATTTGATTCATGCTCTTCGTCGAGTGAACAACCTTCCTCCGCGAGCGCTGTGGCGTGCCGCTCTTTTTTCGTTAAGCGCTATATATACATGTACTTGTCTTTACTTGTCACGAAATCAAGAGAAGAATGTTCTTAGAATGTACTATCTTCTTGCGCCACAGCTAATCCAAATATCAGCAATTAAATGTAATTAAATGCGGTTCACATATTTCTTATCTATCCTGAAAGAGTCGCATCATCTTTCTTCCGATTGCTTCTATTTAGTATATAGTAACTCTGTCATCTTATTTGACCTCGGCCAGACGGATATTTTATATATATATATATATATATATATATATATTTTTTTTTTTTTTTTTTCCTTTTTGCCATTGATCACCTTTCACAATAAATTATGATTCCCCTGATTATTCCAAACCATTAAACTCTTCAAAGCTTAATCAAAATCAAGGAAATTATTTCATGATTGGGCACCTTTTATATTTCCATGTATGTCTGAATAATAATTTGTTTGAAAAATTATTTTACAAAACAGTCTAATAAAAACGATCTCAAACAAATATAAGAATACAGGAGAAAAGAGACCTCCATTACTCCTTTCTGTTTGTGTTCTCCCTTCTGTCTGCCATAACCACCCCCGCCCACCCCCTCCCCCTCGATCTCTCCCTATCATGTAGCCCCCATCCCCCGGCTGCTATCCACGCAAGCATTTTTGCTTATGATAGCTGGCCCCTGCATTTATCTCGATTTATTGACTTACCTCCATAATTTCAATATTCTTTTTGTAATTCAGTTTTCACACATTATTTGTATCAATTCTGATTTATATCATTATTGTATGCAATGTTTGTATTTGATTTCTTAATAAATGCAGAAACATCTGCTTAAAAAATATATTATGTTCTATATAACTGTATGAATGATATTATAACAGATGACCTGAACTTAGCATTTTTATTGATAATAGTATTTTCACATTTTTTTTATACAAAAGTTTCAAGCAGCCAATTACAGAATGAAATTTATTATTCTAAAATATTATAGGAATCACGATAATTATGGATAATTTTGATATTCAATGAAGTAAATGAACCTAAATTTTGTTAATCAAACAAATATGCTTCAGCTAGTCTATATTATAATCGTGTAAGGCGTCGTGGGGGTAATTCTATTACCTGCATTGTGCTTAAGCTGTGAAGCCTGTTCTTGCCCTTCTTTTTGTCTTCTTCAAAGAGATCGACGGTTTTCACATCTTGATGGCGAACCTGTCTGACAGTACCCCTATGACCACCAGGGGGAAGGAGAAGTCAACGGCTGCCATGGTTTCTGCTGTAATCAAGGATATCTTGACTGATCCTAGATTTGAATCTGTGGTCGCAGGTCACATCGACAAACGCCTTCAGGAAATAAAGGATGAACTTGAAATACACAAGGCTCGTATTTTAGATTTGGAATCTACATCTGCATTAAAGAGCACCGAAATCAAGAATCTTCAATCTCAACTGGAAGTCCGAAGCAACACCATCAGTGCTTTGACCCATCGTCTGGATACCTTAGAACAGTATTCAAGAAGAAACTCCCTTCGATTTTTTGGGATAAAGGAGTCGAAAGGGGAGAACACTGACGATGTCATCGTTCAGTTATGCACCGAGGTGCTCAGGGTTGATCTCACCAAGGCTGATCTTGATCGTACTCACCGTGTCGGGCCTGTCAGAGAAACTACTGGAAAGGATGGGAAGCCACGCGCGATCATAGTGAAGTTCGCATCATACAGGAAGCGTCGAGAAGTCCTTTCGAATCGGCGGAAATTCGCAGGGAAACGTATGTCGATCCTTGAAGATTTAACTGCCAGAAATGCTGTACTTCTTAATGAGACCCGTCTTCATGTGAATGTCAAGTCAGCATGGTCTGTCGATGGCAGAATCTTTGCGATCTCTAAACAACCCGACAGTGTGAAGAAACTGATTACATGCAAGGAGGACATTGGTAAACTGTAATCACGCTATATAGATGAGTAGACTTCTGGTTTGACTTCTGGTTGACTTCTGGTTGACTTCTGGTTGACTTCTGGTTGACTGCTGGTTGACTTCTGGTTGACTTCTGATAATTCAACCTTCTCTCTTTTTTGCCTTCGAACATTGATTCCCCCCCCCCCCCATACTTTTGGGATTTGATTGTTGATGTATGTTCATCATGTTTTCTCATGTCTCCTTTTTCAACTTCTGCTTTTTTCTCTCCTATCTCTTGGCTTTTTTCTTCCCCCTCTCTTCTCTTCTATTCTTTTTTTGTTACCTTTTAAATTCCTCTCTACTGATAATGTTCTCTGATGTCATGTGTATATTGTAATTATGCAATTGAAATAAATTCTCTAACATGTCACATATGCAGGAATGAGTTCTATCGAAATAATGCAAATAATACCTCATTGCAATATTTAGATAAAGGTATATGTGGTTGTTTATTTCCAAGTTGCATCCATTCTTTATTTCCTTTTCAATATTTGCATAACGATGAACTTAGTGCAATATTTCATGACAAAGATACCCCTGTTGATATTAACACCTTGAGTTACTTAACAGAAAATGAAGATGAATTTCACTTCAGTAGATTTTTAAACTGTAAATATTATTTTGATGAAGATTTTACTGCTACGTTCAATAGGATTGACCATCATTTTAGTATTTTACATTTTAATTATCGTAGCTTAAACAAAAAATTTAATGCTATATCGGACTTCATATCTGTTTTGTCTCTAGATTTCTCTATCTATGGCTTCTCTGAAACCTGGATTTGTGAAGATACACTATTATTATTCAATATACCCGGTTATTCGTTTATACATTCTGATCGCCAACAAAGCAAAGGTGGTGGTGTTGGTCTATTAGTTTCTGACAATTTAAATTATGTTTTACGTAATGATTTATTATGCCTATCAGTTAATTATGAATCACTCTTTGTTGAAATTAACATGCATAGACAAAAAAATATCATTGTAGGTGTTATATACAGGAAACCTCAGTCTAATATTAATGAATTCATTTCTGTCTTTGAACATTGTCTGGTAAAAATTAATACTGAACATAAACAGGTCTATATAATGGGTGACTTTAACATTGATCTCATGAAGTATACTAATACTACTGTAAGTAATTTTTTAAAGTGCAATACACTCAAATTTCTTTATTCCTTTGATCGATAAACCTTCTAGAGTGACTGCTACATCGGTGTCCCTCATTGATAATATATTTACAAATACTTTTGATTTAAATGTTTCTTCTGGTCTTTTTTATAATGATATATATCTGATCATTTTCCAGTATTTCAAATAACACAGCGAACATTTCCAATCTATAACATTCCTGTTTATAATACTCGCATCATCAATGATATATCTATTAATGCTTTTAAAGAAGAGTTGATACGCTATGATTGGAATACAATTCTTAATTATACCAATACAGTGGTAGCTTTTGAAAAGTTTTCAACAACTTTATCTGAACTCTACAACAAAGTATTTGTAATCAAATCATATAAACCTGTTCGTAAAAAAATTCGGAAACCTTGGATTACATTTGACCTATATAAAAAGATAAGGGTAAAGAATATAAAATATAGATTATACTGTCGTACTCGTACCGAAAATAATAGAAGGAAGTATGTTCGATGTAGAAATTACACTAATAAATTATTGAGAATAGCACGTAGGGACTACTACAGGATAACATTCCAGGCAGTTAAGGGTAACATGAAAAAAAATGGCAGATAATTAATGGTATTTTGGGTAAATCTCATAATGCTTTGCCTAATTTCATAAATGCAGATGGTAAACAAATTTCAAATTCTAAAGATATTGCTAATTACTTCAACAATTTTTTTTTTGTAAATCTGGGTTCATCTTTGAGATCTTCCGTATCCGTAAGCAATTCCGACAGTTTTGCCAAATTCTTGCCAAAGCAAACTCTTAACTCTGTATATTTTAAAGCTATATCTGAAAATGAAATTATTGATAGTGTTAATAAATTGAATTGCACTAACAGCTGTGGTATTGATAACTTCAACCCTACGGTCATTAAGAATGTTATATATTATATTGTTACACCATTATGTTATATTTTTAATTTATTAGTTTCCTCAGGAGTTGTTCCATCTAAATTAAAGATTGCTAAAGTTGTACCTGTTCACAAAAAGAATGACATTCATAATGTTAATAATTATAGACCTGTATCTATTCTTCCTTATTTTTCGAAAATCTTAGAAAAGCTTATCTACAATCGTATGTGTTGTTATTTATATAGTAATTCTCTTTTGAATGAAAATCAGTATGGGTTTCTAAAGAATGTGTCTACAGAAATGGCTGTTATCGATCTCCATGATTATCTAATTAATGCACTCAACAAAAGATTACATGCTATTGGTGTCTTCTTAGACTTAAGCAAAGCCTTTGACACTATTGACTTTTCTATATTATTGACTAAACTTTATTGTTATGGGATAAGAGGTATACCACTTCTTTGGTTTAAAAGTTATTTACATGGTAGAACTCAGTGTGTATCATTCAATGGTGTTTTATCTGATTCATTAATGATATCATGTGGTGTACCCCAGGGGTCAATCTTGGGGCCACTTCTGTTTTTACTATAGGTAAATGACCTCCCACACTGTTCCGATAAATTGAAATTCATTCTCTTTGCTGATGACACCAATATCTTATACTCATCAAACGACATTGTGTCTTGTACACTGAATGTTGAATGGCGTAAAGTATCGAATTGGTTTAATTGTAACAGATTGATTTTGAACACAGAAAAGTCTAATTTTATATATTTTCATTCCAAATATAAGCATATTTCTCCGAATATACTTAATTCATTTAACATCAGAATGGAAGCTAATATCCCTAAACGTGTCGCTCAAACCAAATTCTTAGGTATTTTTATAGACGAAAACTTATCATGGAAAACACATATAACTCACATTAAAAAAATAATGTCTAGGAATACTGGTGTCATCAGCAAACTTCGCCATACCTTGCCTTATTCTGTCCTTCTCATGTTATACAATACATTAATACTACCATTTCTTACTTATTGTAATATCGTTTGGGCTAATACTCACCCGACGAAATTACACTGTTTATATATTCTACAGAAAAGGATTGTAAGAATAATTACCTTGTCTCATTATCAAACCCATTCTAGACCATTGTTCAAGAAACTGGGTATTCTAAATGTTTACGAGATAAATGAATACATGTGTGCAATACTTATATTTAAGAATGGAAAAAGTCAGCTTCCTAATACCATATCCAATATGTTTATAATTAATAGTGCAATACACAATTATGATACTAGAAATAAGAAAAAATATCATCGATGGCATGTTAATTCAGAAACTGCATCATATTCCTGCAGACATCATGCTCCTGTGATTTGGAACTCGCTTCCCACTGATCTAACTCAAATTTCATTCTACAACTGTTTTAAACGCAAACTCAAATTTTTTTTGATCACACGTGACACTCATTGAATGTATGTGTCAAACTTTCTCCTTCTCTCTCCTCTATTCTTTTTCTTCTCATCTCTAATTTCTCCTTTGCTATCCCTATTGTGTATCCTTGTGTGTATAGGGTTTGTGCCGGTATTCTGTGCAATTTCTTATATTATGATATTACCCAAGACTTTACTTGGTTCTTGTTTCTAATATATGCTCATTAAATTCTAAATATTCAGGAAGCTGTCTTGACAAAACCTTCTCTGGTTTTTTAACAGCTGTGCCTCATTCCTTTTTTAAAGTAATATGTTTATACATGTATTATTCCGATTATGTACAATTTTTAATGTGGAATTGCATGTTTTTATTAATGTTAAATGTTTTTATTGTGATGGAATCTAATAAACTGAACTGAACTGAACTGTGGGGGTATCGTACGTAATTCAACGGGATTCGTACACTGTAAAAAGGTGATTCTATATCGAAGAAAGGCTTTTTTTCCAGCTTCACCCCGGAGGTCGTCTTCCGTTGCATCGTGTCCAGCTCTCTGCTTGGATGTGCGGAACGGTATTCGTTGGGCCTATATTTGCCCCGTTTGCTTCAAAATCACGGTGTTTTACATGCCCAAACGCCATTAATCTGCGTGGTTTGAGACGATTCGAACTATCGCAGACGACATGCGAGTCCGTCTATGACGAACACGCGCGTAATTTGGAACATGACTGCGAAATCCTTGATCCTTGATCCGTACACGTCTTTCTTCTCTTTATTCTATATTTTTTATCATTTTTCTCACTATCTGTTAATATTAAAGGGCAGTTTGGGTGCTTCTGACCGTTCTTAAATTCAGTGAGATGTTGATTTTGGTGGCGCAAAATTTGATGGATACGGACATTTCTATATGATTACTAAATACACACCATAGAACAGGCAATCCTCGATAACTCATGCGGTAGCGTTACTGCCTCACATGCGGAATGTCGTGAGTTCGAATCCAAGTAAAATATAACTTTTTTTAATTTTTTTTTCTTTCTTTTTCTTCTTGAATTTGATTTTGTAATAGTCATTGTCACTGACTTAAGATCAAAAGAAGAATAAACAGAAATAGACGAATTTTCGCATTTCACGTGTACCAGGTTGCACAAAATCAGGCGCGGAGTGGAGTCCGTTATACCGAGTTTTATAAGGACGAATTATTTTCGCATTGCACTTAGATAGTTTGCACATAATTTGCACCGAACATCGCGATCCACGGTGTTTTTGTTGGTTGTTATCATCTTCCATGCATCCAAAATTTACATTCAAGTTAGACGCGATTAGACGCGAAAAGTTGTATTGTTCGGATGTGTCCATGATTTTTGTTATGGTTTGCAATACTATTTAGGCCAGTGCCTAAGCCAAAAGTTGATAAATTTCAAGTGAGTCCGGACCGTTCCACGTTTAGTAACAGTTACACTGTATTGCTGATCGACGGACTTTCCAAATTTAGATCATATAATAATAAATAGTAAAAAAGAAAACTTACTAAAGTTAAATATATGAAAGTTATTAACACCCAAATAATTACTTCAAATAACTTTTATTATTATCTGACATTAAACCTATTTTTTTACTCTTCAAAATATGTTATGTATAATAATACTTTTAATCATGTACATGTATTTCAATCTACATAAAACAATATTGTGTAATCCATTGTTTTAGAGCTACGTAAGAAAACCTATAAGCCATTTTCTTGCTTACAAAAATAAGGTGTTTATTTATGTATATTATAAATGTATCTTCAACTACAAAATACAAAAGAAAAGAACGTTATTTAATAAACTATCTTTAAAAAAATGCAATGTGTTGAAAATGTTTTCATTAAAAAAAAAATGTTTCATGTGTGTGCAACATTCCTATAAAAAAAAGGGATAGAAAATCTATGAGATGTTTGAGAAAATGATGTCAACAAAATATTTCCCTTCTTATAAATAAAAAATATAGATAATTATTTTTTTTTTCATAAATAATCACTCTTTTTTGCAACAATTACCCTCCCCGCCTCCCCTCCCCCCCAAAAAAAATCTATTTCTTGACAATTTCATGTTTACCTCAATCTTCTTTCCACACCACTACCATCTTCCATTCTCTCTCTCTCTCTCACTCTGTCTGTCTCTTCCTCTCTCTCTCTCTTTTATGATTCTACCTCTAAACTCCCTTCCCTTCCTTCCTCTAATACTATTCTAAATGAAACTAAAACTATACCTTCTATTGCATCAACCGTCACTGTCTTCCTACCTTTCTCTCTCTCATCTCATTGCCTCACCCTTCCTCCCTCTCTTTTACCGCGTTTACACATTGATCCGACTCTCGGGTTCGACACGGAAGTCGTGTCGAACACGGCAATTTTATGATGTATAAACGCGATCAGTGTGATCCGAGACTCGGGTCGAACACGCCTTTTTAGCTCCGCCAGAATAGTAGGTTTCGATCCGAGAGTCGTATCAGACCCTGCAATTGTTTTTGATGTATAAACAGAAAGCCGTGTCGAACACGGCAGTTTATGAAAAGGAAAACAAAAAGAAAAGAAGAAAAACATAAGAAAGGAAGAAGAGAGAATGAAAAACAATGAGATTCATTAAGAATTAAGATTAAACAAAGAAATACATGAGGAAAAAATAGAAGAGAGACGATGAAAGAAGGATAAACAAAGAAATACATTAGGAATTATAAGAGGAAACAAAGAAATACATAAACAAATATGGAAGAGAGTTCAAGATGAAGGAAGAAAAAAACAAAGAAATTCATTAAAAAATTATAAGAGGAAACCAAGAAATACATAAACAAATATAGAAGAGAGAAGATGAAAGAAGGAAAAACAAAGAAATACATTAGAATTATAAGAGGAAACAAAGAAATACATAAACAAATATAGAAGAGAAAATATGAAAGAATGAAAAACATAGAAATTCATTAGGAATTATAAGAGGAAACAAAGAAATACATAAACAAATATAGAAGAGAGAAGATGAAAGAAGGGAAAACAAAGAAATTCATTAGGAATAATAGGAGGAAACAAAGAAATACATAAACAAATCAGAAGAGAGAAGATGAAAGAAGGAAAAACAAAGAAATTCATTAGGAATTATAAGGGGAAACAAAGAAATACCTAAACAAGAATACAAGAGAAAAGATGAAAAAAGAAAAAAAACACAAAGAAATTCAATAAGACTCAAGATTGAGCAAAGAAATACATAAGCAAACATAGAAGAGAGAAAACGAAAGAAGGAAAAACAAAGAAATTATAAGAAAATCAAACAAAGGAAAAGTAAAACAGCTTGTGAAAGCTTGCCAATCAACCACATTTGTGACGTTATGCTACTCCCGTCTATGATCCGCAAGCCGGGTCGAACTCCCCAATTCAATACATGTAAAAACGCGATCACAGTTTTCCTCCCGTGGGAGCTTGAGGCGGGTTCGACACGAGAGTCGTGTCGAACCCGCGAGCCGGATCAATGTGTAAACACGGTATTTATCTCCTCTCCTTTTCTTTCTTCATTTTCTCCCTCTCCCTATTGTCCCTAATTATGTTTCTATCTGTCTCTCAATCTTTACATAATATCCCAAACATCTACTAAATCTTCATCTCTCTCTTTCTTTTATTTCAATTTCGTCTACATGGTCTACCTGTCATTTTTCATGTGTATTTCTCCCTCGGTCTTTTTTTTTAAATCTACTTTTCTATATCCCCCTACTATCTTTAAACTTTTTAACTAAACATGGAAAACGGGAAAAACAACCTCAAAATAAAACTTTCTTTTCTTAAAGATGATATGAACAGTGGCAGATGCAGGATTTTCCAAGAAAGTGGGGCCCCAAAAGAGACCCACCTTTTCTTCAAAATCCCCCCCCCCCAAAAAAAGGGTAAAGGGTCACCACCATTTCCAACTTCCAAGCACCCCCCCCCCCCCTTGAAGCCAAGGGAGGGGGAACAAATTTGTTTGTACAAACTTTTCTGTGACTTTTTCAGAAATTCCCACCAGGGGGGGGGGGGGACGGGGCCCCCTGCAACCGCCACTTGATATGTATATATGTAAAAATATACAGGCATACATGCTGCAGCAAAATTTGCAACAAAAAAAAAAAAAAGCAGAAAAAAAGGAAAACATACAACAACCTATCATAATTGTTCCCCACAAACCACAATGCCCATCCTAAAATTTCTTTCAAAAACCCGTGGAATTTCCACGGGTTGCGCTAGTTATGGCGATTTTAATATTAACCTCTTGCGTTCGGAACAAGATGTCTTTTGTCAGGAATTTCTTGATATTATGATGTCACAATCATTTGTACCTCTTATTAATAAGCCAACTAGAATAACTAATTCGTCTATCTCATTAATTGACAACATTTTTTCCAACTCTTCCGAGTTTGCTCATTCTGGCATCATCATCTGAGACTTAAGTGACCATTTTCCAATTTATTCGTTTCTACCTATTATTACAACTTCCAAATCCAATAATAATTCTGATAGAACATTTCGTAAAATGAATAAAGTAAATATGGACAAACTAAAGCATAGTTTGGGAACAACTGATTGGCAAAGTGTACTTAACAATAACGATGTCAATGTGGCTTTTGATTTATTCCTTGAACAATTCACACACTGTTTCGATAGAGACATTCCATTGAGAAATTATCATAAGTCTGATTATAAAAAGACTCCACGTTCTCCTTGGATTTCGCATTCACTTCTACGCTCAATAAACAGAAAAAAATCGCCTATTTTCTAGATACAAATCCAAGCCTACTAAAGCAAATGAAAGGAAGTACAAAAGTTATAAGAATACTTTGACTTCTGTTTTACGTTCAGCCAAAAAAAGAGTATTTTTTCCAACAATTTGAACAACATAAAAACGACAGTAAAAATACATGGAAATTGATTAATGATTCACTTAATCGGAATAGTTCCAAAACTCAAATTGGAGAAATCAGGGTTAATAATGTCTATTTGCAAGACCCAGATGAAATTGCTGAAAGTATTAATGATTTTTTCGTCAATATTGGACCTAACTTTGCCAAAGACATACCCCCACCAAATCGACCCTTTCATTTAAATTTGGACCAACCGAATGCACAATCTTAATTTCTGATTCCTATACAACCGGAAGAAGTTATCAATATTACTAACAACTTAAAGGATAAAAAAGCCGCTGGTTATGATGGCATTACTAATTCTCTCTTGAAACATACTATAACAGAAATTGTTATCCCACTTACACACATATTTAATTTATCATTGTCCACTGGAACAGTCCCTCACAAAATGAAAATATTTAATGAAGTATCAGCGACACTTTCATGGTGGAGATACTGAATGTTTAGTTTTTCAGGGTTACACCATGTAATTTCAAGGAATTTCAAGGAATAAGAGCCCTGAAAAGGGCTGGTGAGCTCCGCTAAGAGCTCTGTGGTTCTCGACGTTTCGATCAGTATGCTCTGATCGTCATCAGGAGAATGACTAGAATACTGCCCAGTGGAGGCTATTTATTGCCTACGAAGGGATCCGATTCACAGCCTGATTGGCGCCAATCGGAAATGCCCGCGAATTCTATTCACGGCTGCATTCTCATTCTGGTCACTGGTGGCGCTATAATTCCTCTAAACAGAGAAAGCACCGGACGGTGCCATTGTTTTCTCTGAATAAAGAACAAGGGCCAGATTTTCCGCTGAATGATTGCTCCCCTTAGAGCCGGTATTTAGTGAAGTATCAGCGACACTTTCATGGTGGAGATACTGAATGTTTAGTTTTTCAGGGTTACACCATGTAATTCTTTCAAGGAATAAGAGCCCTGAAAAGGGCTGGTGAGCTCCGCTAAGAGCTCTGTGGTTCTCGACGTTTCGATCAGTATGCTCTGATCGTCATCAGGAGAATGACTAGAATACTGCCCAGTGGAGGCTATTTATTGCCTACGGAGGGATCCGATTCACAGCCTGATTGGCGCCAATCGGAAATGCCCGCGAATTCTATTCACGGCTGCATTCTCATTCTGGTCACTGGTGGCGCTATAATTCCTCTAAACAGAGAAAGCACCGGACGGTGCCATTGTTTTCTCTGAATAAAGAACAAGGGCCAGATTTTCCGCTGAATGATTGCTCCCCTTAGAGCCGGTATTTAGTGAAGTATCAGCGACACTTTCATGGTGGAGATACTGAATGTTTAGTTTTTCAGGGTTACACCATGTAATTTTTTCAAGGAATAAGAGCCCTGAAAAGGGCTGGTGAGCTCCGCTAAGAGCTCTGTGGTTCTCGACGTTTCGATCAGTATGCTCTGATCGTCATCAGGAGAATGACTAGAATACTGCCCAGTGGAGGCTATTTATTGCCTACGGAGGGATCCGATTCACAGCCTGATTGGCGCCAATCGGAAATGCCTGCGAATTCTATTCACGGCTGCATTCTCATTCTGGTCACTGGTGGCGCTATAATTCCTCTAAACAGAGAAAGCACCGGACGGTGCCATTGTTTTCTCTGAATAAAGAACAAGCCACAGGGTGAATAGAATGAGCCCACCGCCAGAGGGAGTTCGTCCAAGACCGCGACCTATTATTGTCAAACTGGTATCCTACAAATATCGTCAAGCCCTGTTGAGAAATCGTAAGAAGCTGAAGAAGAAGAAGCTGAAGGATGAAGAGACGCCAATCAGCATCTATGAAGATCTGACTGACACAAACCGGCTTCTGTTGTGGGAAGCGCAGAATGAGGCGGGGACAAAAGAAAGTAAAATCTCAAAAGCATGGTCGATAGATGGAAGGATCATTGTGTCTGTCAAAACTGTTGGAAAGGATGGAAAAGATGGAAAAGAACTGAAGAGACAAATCAACTTGAAGAGGGACTTGGACAGATAGGCAAATGCTTGAACATATATGTATTCACAGTAATGCCACTTTTCATACAAAGTAGGGATTCCTACTCATTCAACATATTTTCAGGCATAGAAAACTATAAAAGATCCCATTTCAGATGGTTTTTCTACTTTTATCAATTTTAAGTGGCATCCTGGTATTTGTGAATTGAATGCTGTCCACAATATCATTTAAACACTGTTTTCTCCAAGTGAGCAATGCATTCGTTGGCTACTGTGTATTGCTTACTTTCGATTTCAAGTGTATTGTATGCTAATGTATTTTAACTGCATGCTTTGTCTTAGAATTTTGATGTGTGTATGTGGTGGTTTCCACCTATAATTTTTTTTTTTCTTTTTCTTTTTTTTCTTCTCATTTTTGATAACTTCTGTTTAGTGTTTTCCCTTTTCTTGTTTTGGTATAGGTTTTAAATATCTGTTATTGATGTATTAAACCGTAGTGATGAATACAATGCTAATTTACATAGACTGCATGATTATTTAACTCCGGCTGATTCTGAAGCTGACATGTTACCCCATGAAACATATTATACTGTTAACGAGTTTAATAATTTTCTTCAATCTACTTATACTGGAACACAGTTAGAGAACAATTTGTCTGGTATGCATTTTAATTGTTGTAGTTTACCCCATAATTTTGATAAACTGACTGCATACCTATCATCCTTAGAGTTTCAGCCAACAGCTATTGGTGTAACAGAAACATGGTTTAAAGAAAATACACCCCAAAATCTTTATAATCTTCAAAATTATACATTTGTTAATAATGCACGCAAATTTCGAAGAGGAGGTGGTGTAGGTCTGTATGTGAAAAACAATATATTGCATAAACGACGCCAGGATCTAGAGGTTAATGAATCACATGTAGAGAGTACTTTTACAGAAATATATATGTACAATAAATCAATTGTGCTAGGTGTGATTTATAGGCCACCTTGTCAGTCAATTCCAGATTTTATATCATTTTTTAGAGCATATTTTGAATACTGTAAATTCTGAAAGGAAAGTTTTATATTTAATTGGTGATTATAATTTAGACCTGCTTAATATTGGTAATGTGCAATATATCAACATGTATTTAGATTTGTTATTGTCTTTTTCCATGTTGCCTTTAATCCATTTCCCTACCCGTGTTACAAGCACGTCTGTCTCTTTAATTGACAATATTTTTACAAATGATTCATGTCATATCTCATCGGGTATTCTTGTAACTGAGATTAGCGACCATTTTCCAGTTTATTGCATTTGTGATCTTAAGTGTCGTTTCAAACATGATGAGTATTTTGAAACACGTGATATATCTGATGCAAACATCAGTAATTTTATTCAAAGCCTAAGTACAATCACTTGGTCTTTATCTTTAAATGAACCAAATAGTTGTTATAATGATTTTTTTTTAAAGTCTGTCTATTATATGAAAAAGAATTTCCAGTTAAAAAGATAAGAATTAAAGCCAAAAGAAAAGATAAACCATGGATTACACAAGAAATCCAAAATTTGATAAAGAAAAAATCACGTTTATACAAGCTTTACTTAAAGAATCCTACTAACTATCGAAGAGGAGTATATAAAAAACTGCGGAATCTTGTAACCAATAAGATTAAATTTCGTAAAGCTGAATATTATAAAGATCAGTTTGATGGTGCTAAAGGTGATATGAATAAAACATGGAAAATTATAAATACAGCCATGGGAAAAGAACGCAAAGGTACCTCTATACACAAAATAAGGGTAAATGGAGATGAAGTTACAGATGAAAAATTATTTCCTGATATTTTGAATGATTATTTTGTAAATATAGGATTCAAACTAAATAGTAGTTTCACTGGTTCGAATGGTGCTGATGTCACCACCCATATCAAAAGTAATGATAAGTCAATGTATGGTAATCCCATTACCACTGGTGAAATTATTGAAATTGTAAAAAAATTTAAAAATACATCAAATGTGGGTTATGATGGTATCAATATGAGGGTAATTAAGAAAAGTATATATTTTTTGTGTCAACCATTATGTGCAATAATCAATGCTTGCCTTAAATCGGGTATATTTCCAAACCAACTAAAAACTGGTAGGGTCATTCCCATTTTTAAAGGAGGTTGTCCTGAAATACTCACAAATTACCGCCCCATTTCCATATTGCCTGTTTTCTCAAAGATTTTTGAAAAGTGTATTTATACAAGGTTATTGAAATTTATTAATGAGTGCAATATTGTTAGTCCAAACCAACATGGATTTCGCACGGGGCACTCCACATCTTCAGCATTGCTTGATTTGTTCAAAGTGTTACAAATGTAATTGATAAAAAAGGAGTATCAGTTGGCTTATTTTTAGATCTACAGAAAGCATTTGATACACTGGATCATGGTATATTAATGAAAAAATTATATAAGTATGGAATTAGGGGGAAAATTTGGGATCTTTTAAATGACTATTTAACCCATAGACAACAATTTGTAATTTTGAATGGTCAAAAATCTAACTGCAAGGACTTAAGATGTGGAGTGCCCCAAGGTTCTATCCTTGGGCCGCTTTTATTTATCTTATATATAAATGATTTGTGCAATATATCTTCAAAACTGAAATATATTTTGTTTGCAGATGATACCAATATTTTTATGTCTCACGAAAACATCAATATTCTTCAAGTGCAATTTAATAATGAATTAAAGAAGGTGAATTCTTGGTTATCTTTGAATAAATTATCTGTAAATATTTCTAAAACACAGTATATGATATTTACAAATAAGAAAATAAGCACTGGAGATTTCCAAGTACAACTAGCAAACTCTAATATTGTAAAAACATCATATGTCAAATTTCTTGGTGTCATGATAGATGATAAATTGCTATGGACTCATCATATTGACTTGATATGTAATAGAATTTCCAAAGTTATTGGTATAGTGTATAGATTACACAATTTTCCGACGATTATTTTAAGAAATATTTATTATGCACTTATTTCACCTTTTTTGAGTTATGGCATCCTTGCCTGGGGCAGTGCTTCACATTCACAGTTAGAAAGACTTTTTAAACTACAAAAACGTGCAATGAGAATAATCGATCATTTGCCATTTCTTGCCCATACAGAACCCATTTTCAAATCCCACAAAATTTTAAAGTTTTATGATATTTATCAATATGAGATTGCAATCTTTATGTACAATTGTTATAGAGGTCTTTTACCAGAATCTCTACACAATCATTTTTGTTTTAAATTGTAGTGTGCATAATTATGTCACTAGAAGTAGTAAAAATTTTCATATACCAAATGTAAGGACAGATTTATTTAAAAAATCAATTTTTTATCGTGGGCCAATTTCTTGGAATTTGTTGTCGGATAAAATTAAGAATAGTTGTTCTTTTAATACATTCAAAAGGAAATATAAGGCTAATATTATCACTACGTATGCATCTTTTTCAGTGTAATTGTTCTTTTTTAAATTCCTGTGTGGGTTGTTAGGTATTTATTTTTGTATAAATTGATTTTACATTTTGTTATTTTAATTTGGGTCGGCCTTTCATAAGGATTACCCTTTTTGGCTGCTACCCACTCAGTATCTTATTTGTTGTTGTTGTTATTGTAAATAACTATACTGCTTGAAATGTTTTGTATCATGTTCTTTTGTGTATGGTTTTTATACTGAGAAAATAAAGTGAATTGAATTGAATTGAAATAACTCTCCTCAATAAAATAAATACTGAATTAGTTCATGTACAAGATTGGATAAGAGCAAACAAATTATCTTTAAACATTAACAAAACACATTATATGATATTTAGTAATTCTATTGATTCTCTTCCAGGTTCTATACATATTAATGGAAATGATCTTCTAAGGGTTCAACATACTAAGTTTTTTGGGATTTTAATTGATGACAGACTATCTTGGAAATTTCATATTGACTATTTGTGCAGACTGGTGTCTAGAAATATTGGAGTGATTAACAAATGAAAACATATTTTTCCATCTCAAATATTATTGTCACTTTACACGACACTTACTTATCCCTACCTAACATATGGAATTTTAGCGTGGGGTAACTCCTCTAAGGTTCTCAATAATAGAATATTAATTTTGCAAAAACGAATCTTAAGAATAATACACAATGTTCACTTTCATACTGATATTTTGTTCTTCAATAACAAACTTCTGAAAATAGATGATCTCTATAATTGGCATTTAGGAATTTTCATGTTCCAGCTATCACAAAATACCTTGCCCTCCCCTCTCATGTCCATTTTTTTACCAAAAATTGTGAAATTCATTCGTATCCCACAAGACAATCGAACCAGTATCATTCCCCGCTTTTGCGGACATCTCTTGCCCAGAAAACTATAGTCTTTACTGGACCCACGTACTGGAACGAAAGTGACCCATCTCTTAAACTGATTTCTAGGCTTTCCCCCTTCGAAAAACATCTAAAACATTTGATTCTAAAATCGTACACTTGGTTCTTATTTGACACGTGGAACCCTTTGTCAATATCCATGCCTTTTGTTTATTCTCCTTTTTCCTTCACTCCTCCCTTATGCTCTCTCTCTTTCTCCTTCTCCCTTCGACCTTTTGTTTTTCCTTCTTTTTCCCCCTTCTTTTGTAGCCTTGTTTTCTTTTATTTATTTTATACTTTAATCCTATATATATATTTTTTTTTTAAGGTAATGTGCAATGCTCCATATTTTGGATGTACAAATTCATTCTGATTCTATAACTCTCAAATGTACTTAATCACCGAGGGACTATGTTTGACAAGCTCTGCTTCTTTTAGTTCCTCATTTCTCATGTTTTCTTATTATCTCTTGTATAATCATGTCAGGTTTCGTACATGTACTTGATATTTATTGCCAACTTATTTCCATTGTTGTATACTATTGTTATGTTTACATTGTACTGTTTTGTTTTGTTTTATGGACACATGAGATATAAAAAACGCTTGAATTGAAAAAAAAAAAATCTTTGTTTTTTCTTTCTTTATCTTCATTCTTTTCTGATGAATTTCTTTGTTTTTCTTCTCTCTTGTCTTCTTTTTCTTATGTATTTCTTTGTTTTTCTTCTCTCTATCTTCTTTTAATTTCTTTATGTATTTCTTTGTTTTTCTTCTCTTTATCTGCTGTTAATTTCTTTATGTATTTCTTTGTTTTTCTTCTCTCTTTTTTTCTTAATGTATTTCTTTGTTTTTCTTCTCTCTATCTTCTTTTAATTTCTGTATGTATTTCTTTGTTTCTCTTCTCTCTTCTTTTTTCTTTATGTATTCCCTTGTTTTTCTTCTCTCTGTCTTCCTTTTCCCTTATGTATTACTTTGTTTTTATTATTTATATCTTCTTTTTATTTCTGTATGCATTTGTTTTTCTTCTTTCCGTCTTCACTTTCCTTATGTATTTCTTTGTTTTTCTTTTCTCTGTCTTCATTTTCCTTATGAATTTCTTTGTTTTTCTTCTCTCTGTCTTCCCTTTTTCCTTATGTATTTCTTTGTATGTCTTCTCTCTGTCTTCCTTTTCAGTATACAACACTAGCGTCAAATACGGGAAAACGACTAATAAAAGACTAGGAAAATCACTGGACCGTACGACCTTGCTGTGCGGGGCTTACGTAACAATCACCAAATATAACACTAAACCGTTATAGGGCTTTTGCGTCATTTTACTACACTGATCATAGCCTTTCTGTCTTTCTGTACCCAGACCTACTACTGCACATACCCTATGTACAATTCGACCAAAATAGACTCGCTCGTAAGGTTACTACCTTTGCATGTGCTATAACACAGAGATATTCGGAGCTCTAAGGTAGTGTCCGAATCTAGGTGTTCGAGTTGACTACTTGAGTAGGTTTTGCAATTACAATTTCCTTCAAAATAACCCCATAAATTGATTATTGGAAGTGCTTCCATATCTAATATTGTTCAGTTTGTATCATTCAACAACTGTACCAATTTCGGTGCTTTTAGACAAAAGTGCACAATTCAGCCAAATTTTGGAGCTATGCCGCCGTACTACTAGTGTATTTCATGCCGGTCGCCATCGCTGCAGTGTATTTTGGATTCGACAAAGTTTCGCGTATTGATTGTGTGAGAAGAATAGATGTCTTCTTGTGTTTCTGAATGGTTTGGTAAGGGATGGCTGGGGACTATAACAGCCATGGCTACTAGATTCCTTTGGTATTGAAGAACCTAGGTATTGTAAGGATTAGCTACTCTCTCTAAAAAAAATCAAATAAAATCGAGTGATCACTGACGTCAATCCGGGGGGAGTGACAATATAGTGAAAATTCACTCTTTTTTTTTCTTTTTTTTTGTAATTTAGAGAGAGTAGGATTTATAACAGCCAGAATTCTACCAGTAGTTTCTCGGTTAAACTTTATTTTGCACTGAGTTCACATTGCCACGATCACAGGCATGACACTAGTGCAAATTTGTACAATAATAGGAACCATTTGACAGAACGGTTTGCAGTGTGCAGAACGAAGTTTAGTAAAATAACGAAATTCTGTCTACCTGATAATCCCTTAAAGGGGAATTAACCTCAAAATATAAATGTGCTTATATTCAAAGATGTAATCTATTCCTTCTTGTTATCCAACGTAGTTTTGGATTAAAATAAACGAGAAGGGTATAAATCAAGATTTTCTCATCAAAATTTATCGTCTGCTAGCGATACCTGGGGGCTGCCTTTTTTTTTTTTGATGTGTACATAAAGATGTTTTTAATCCGAACGCAAAATTGTCTTTCTTCCTGATACGAAATCCCATTTGAGATTTAAAATATTTAGCAGATATATACATATATTCTAAACACGAAACTGTGCTTTATATTTCTCCGAAAATCACTGTTTTACTAAATAGAAATCTATTTCTTGATACTATGAGGTACGCGACGGAGCAAATTAATTCAAATTTATGGATGATACCTTTTCCGAGCGTCAATAGTGATAAACTATGCTCAGAATGCGCGTCGTATAAATTATTTCCGGCTCTGCCTGGCAAGCCCAAGAAATCGATTCCTATTCAGCAAAACCAGAGAATTTAAAATGAAATCTGTAAATTTCAGATTTTAGAATATATGTATACACCTGTTATACATTTTCCTTCATATATGGGGATTTTTATTTTTTATTTTTTTGTAATGAAGAGAAGTAATTTAGCTCTACGATTAGAAATATCTTCCTGACTAGAACGGTTTCCAATGGTTCATTTACAACTCCATATCATCAAGAAAAATAGCATCCCCCATGTAAAGTGTTAGCAGATGATACCTTGGTGCTAGAATGTCTTGATTTAAACCCTTTTCTGATATTTTATTTCTAAAGAGATACAGGCCAATGATTAAGAATATTTTATACCTTTGAACATAAGTACATTTATATTCTGGGGTTAATTCTCCTTTATTATTGTTACTTCTTTTTCATTTTTTTCCGTAAAACTGTTAGATAAACCTGAAGACATTGGTAAAACTATCCCCTGAGAAATGCACTGTGACACAGGCAAGTTATTTGAGTGGCATGTAATCAGTTACAGAGAAGGTTTAATTCTGGGAAATGAAAAATAATTTCGCACTTTTCTCACTTCTTTTATGTCGGTTTGGAAGAACACCGTCCCCTGAAAAAAAGGATTGCTCTTCAAATGCTTAATAATCGAAATACGTCGAGACATAGCTAAAGTGTCGGGCTGAACATTCATGCCACATATCTGTGCAGTCCCATATAACAATTTTTGGGTGAAGTGCTGGTGCTTCTCAGTGATCATTTTGATGATAACCTAACCCCACAGTATACACAAATTCTTTTGTAGGCACATCAACTTTTCCCAATTGCCTTGAGACAGTTTTCTTCACAATATAATCACATGACCATAACTCAACTTTATTCTTAATGTGAAGACTAGGTTTTCAAGGTTTGGCAGTGTGTATACACGTATGTTTGCACCGCTCAGTTCGTGGGATGGGCCATTTTGAAATGTTAATTAGAGAATCACTGAACCGGTTCAGTGAGCACCGCCGGACAGATTTGCATCTATAATTACCAACACCCATGCGATAATGAGCCAATACACCCCTCAAAATATGGTTCAGCCACTGAATACCCCTAGGAATGTTTTTTTACTTTTGCAATTTTTAAAAACTAAACTGACTTATTTCTGTTGTACCGAGACATGTAATTTAGATAATTTCACAATTTTTAGCCGAGGTCAAATTACGAAATCGACGTAGCCAGCACGGGAAAACAAGGTCATTTTAATCTCTGATGAGGGGATGGCTCATCGTCATCGTAGATGAGGGGTGGCTCCAAGGCCTGTGTGTGTGTGTGTGGGGGGGGGGGGGGGGGGGGGGGAGGGGAGATTGTTTTTACCCAGAGTGATATATGTGTCCACAAAGCCCCTATTTCAGTTGGGTCCACTACTGGGCGGAGCCCCCTGAAGCTCCCGAGATTGAGCCATTTTGAACCTTGAAAAATGGCCGTTTTATATACTAAATTTAGCATTGTCATCATATATGTTCTGATTTTAATGAACTTTAAAAAGTGGACCTCACCCAAATAGGGACTTTGTGGAAAAATACATCACTCGGGGTAAAAACAATATCCCCACAGGCCTTGGAGCCACCCCTCATCTAAGATGACGATGATCCGCCCCTCTTCAGAGCTGAAGAATGAATATGCCCTTGTTTTCTCGTGCTTCCTTCGTCGATGTCTTTCTTTTATACCCGGCTTAAAATGGTGAAATAAGGAGATCAACGGAATTTTCTGTAAATTAACATTTTGTTAATCTCCTAATGAAAATATGCTACTGCTCACTAATATAGATTGTAAACCTTTCCTTTTTATTACTGATTTTGGAGCCGCGGGCTCAAAATCTATTATTAAGATATCAGAAAAAAATGTTAGGCAAATTGGCAAATTGGTCTTACTTTGGCAGAGTACGGAGTAACTCTCAAACCAATTAACCCACTGCCTACTGGAACCGAGAGGTCCCTGTATTAAGTCTATGGCACTGAGAAAATTCAGTTGTTAACGGGTTAACTGTGGATTGAACCTTTTAGGCGTCAGGGGTTTATAAATTGTTCTTAATTTATCAGTCTTCATTACAATATTTTGTTTAAATTATCTTGGATCCTGTTTCTACCCCTTGAGTAAACGAAGCGAACGACCACAAAATTAAAAATTCAGGCCTACGCACTTTATCATGGTAGAAACTTTAAGGTTATTTCGTTATCAAAATAGAGATACATATGTAAATTGTATAATCGGTAAACTCGCGGCCAAATGTGAAGATATTCGGGCACCTTACTGCCCTAATATGAGGGTGTTTGCTGCCCGAAACCATGTCGTTTCTGAATCTTGCTAACGAGCAAAACACAAGACAATATTGTCTCTGAAATGTGATTCACCATCAAAATAAACTAGATAATCATAACAGTTGTTATATGATAATATTCATGCATCTCGCTACTGGGACATGAGCCTTTTCGCTCGGTATCTTGTTTTTAAATTTTACCAGCGATCGGGGGGGGGGGGGCTGCAGTGTAATCATTGTGAAGCAGTGCTATACAAGAATGGGTTTTATTAAAACAATGTTAATACGAATAAATTTCAAGGTGATTAAATTTTTACATCGCATTTCTACCTCATATTTGTAGATGTCACGTGGGCGAAGAGGAGTGCCTGTGGTTTGGGGATAAGGGGAGGCCACGGGGACACTGAACTAAGGGGGTGGGGTTACTATGGTCCCAGGGTGCTCACGGTAATGTCACTGGCTCTTGGGGATATTGACTATTATCTCTACGCATCATATCTTTAGGCGTCCTAAAATACATCAGTATAGGGTCTAAGATAAGTTCCGAATTTAGGAATGCCTGTTTTGACCAAACGAGTCTTTGACACCCTAGCTAAATGTCATCCCCTGGTATGATAAATACCCCCGGAAAGCAAACATCTTCCCCTTCTTTCATAACAAAATCGCTTTTATGAAATAAAGGGTAAGAATGATGAGCAATGTCGATGGAAAGTGTTACTGGGCCGTCCGTTACGAGTGTCAATCAGCAAATAAGCTTTAAGTGAGCGATTGCCTGAATTAACTTCATTAGATTGAAGGTTTGGGAACATAAACACACATGTCCTGAACTATATCATGCCTAACTCATTTCAACTATATAATTGGGAATTTTGAAGGATTTCTTTTTTTGAGCTTTGGAAAGTGAAAATACAAAAAACAACGTTTGCGCCCTAATTTGCGTTATTAAAGTAGAATCAGCAAATAATTAGCGGACTCTCGTGCCCAAGCCATGCAATCTGCCAAGATGTCCGCGCCCTCGAAGCGCCTACTGGTCATGTAGTTAACGAACATACCTGTATAGCAGTTAGGGGGGAGGGGGTTCTACTTTTTTCTTTTTCTTTCTTTCTGTTTTTTTTTTTTTTTTTTTTTTTTTTTGATAGTGTAAAATAACTGATGGGTGGTGAATTTTCAGTGGGAAAATTTGTGTGAAAAAGGGATGGCTTGTTAGCTGTAGGAGCCCATTTTGAAATTCCAGTATAAAACGGTACATGTTGAAATACGAAATTTCGAATTTAATACTCGAATTTCCGAAGGAAGACGTTTTGCCTTCCAGCGGTGCGGAAAAATAATGTCAGTGTGAATCATTCAATGTCTCAGTCCCCGGTAGTAGATTCTCAGGCTAGGTCAATTTCAGATGAAGTAAGAATAAGAGAGCTTGAGGTAGAGAGGGCTAAGGTTGAACTGGCAGTCAGACCCAACTCCGGAAAACCGAGCACAGGTATATGCTCCGAAAACGGCGAATGGAGCAAGATGAATGTAGAGCCCTCATCGTTCAGTGTGAGACAGTGTATACAAAAGACATGGGGAAAATCGTGCAATGTCGACCTGCTGTTGATAATATATTTTTCAAAAATAATGCTGTGGATATATTTATTTCAAACGTTTGTCATTTGAAAGTCATTCCATATGACGAATCATCAAGGAATTTGAAAACAATTGGCATGCAGCATTATTTTTAAAATTTTATACAGCGTTGGCTGGTTGACTTTGCAAGATTTCCCCCATGCCTTTTGTACACACTGCCTCGCACTGAACGATGAAGGCTCTATATTCATACGCCGTTTTCGGATTATATACCCGTGCTCGGTGTACCGAAGTTGGGTCTGACTGACTGGAGAGGTGAAGACTGGTTGCCGTGAACAAAAGTAGTAGCATAAATGCTGATTTGCATTTGATATAGCTAAATAAATCAAAATGGTCCCTCCATTTGAGTGGCAAGGAGTGGAAGAACTTTCCACAATTGGAAAAAAAATGGCACAAAGTTTGGGGTGACACGAGGAATTATGGGTTCACCAGATTCAAACCAAGCTAACGGGAAATGCTCGAGAAGCATATTTGTCAGTGCATAATGATATTTTATATTAGAATAAAGTAAAAACAAAAAAGTTGTATTCTTAAAGCGTATGAGTTAGTACCAGGAGTGTACGAGAAAAATTTCAGAAAACTCGAAAAGGTGACGCTTAGACTCATTTAATCACTCCATGCAAAGGCGTACGCCGATCTACGAGAGATAATGACCGCAATGAAATTCCCTTCTCGGGGATACCAAACACGGTATAAGGTCTCACAGAAAATTTTCAGTAAATCACGATTTAAGTCAGGTCATAATACGGATCCTGCACAGTTTCCGCCCATGCTTTACACGTATTGTCTATGGGGCAAATCGGGATCCCAACTTTGGCCCCCTGAACGATCTTTATTTTTCTTGAAATTTGGCAGGCACATTTTTTGAGGCAAAATGAAGAGAAGCCGGATTTTTAAAATCGGTCAAGCGTGACATTTTAGACGCCATTTTGTTCTCTAAATATATCCTGCATCACACGCTTCGATAGGATTGTCATAAAAATATGAGAGTGGTCTCAAAATGATGGCCATGAAATGTTCTTTCGTATGATACCAAATACGGCACATAAAGAACAAAAAAGAGCCAAGTTATTAGAAAATAAAGCCATTTCAGTACATGCCATTTAACGACATTTTCTTCAATACAATTCTACGCAAAGCCGATGTGGCGTGGTATGCTTTATGTCACATATAGTGTGCAAGCCACATCATCATCATCATCATCATCATCATCATAATCATCACCATTATCATCATCATCATCATCATCATCATCATAATCATCATTATAACCATCATCATTATCATCATCAACACCACCATTACCATCATCACCATCATCATCATTGTCATCACCATTATCATCATCATTCTTTGCTTTTTGTTCGTTGTTTCTTGTTTTCACGATTCTATCATCTCCTAATTGTACAGTATGCATTATTTTCTCCCATCTTATCTTATATCATGTTTTAACATACATGACTTTATATTTCACCTGTCAACTTCTCAACAAAATGAAAGATGCGGACGACATTGCATGCACATCGTTCCGATACGATTGCAGTTCTAGTTCTCCTTGAAGATCTGAAGCGTAGTTTGAATATGGATGCTGGGATACATCTAGAGAAGCAGCGCGTAGAAACGCTTAATGACGGTGCAATAATTGCTGGTAAAATGCCAGAAATTTATAGGGACACTGTGCTTGCCAATTATGGTACCTGAGGTGAAATTGTAAACAGAATTTTCAGAATAGGGCCCCTGGCTTCTGAATCAACCTTGTCGTCTTTATAAGTTCCCTTCTTTCTTTATCTCTCTCTCTCTCTCTCTCTCTCTCTCTCTCTCTATCTCTCCTTCTCTCTTAATTTTAGATCAGCCCCTTATGTATCCTATGTACCAATGATAATAATAAAAAATCTTTTCTTACCCCCGGGTTCTGATTTCACGAAGCAAACGCCTAGGAGGACGAGAAGGGGTACTAGAAAATGCTTTGTCTCCATTATTCCTCCTCTCCTGTTCTCCTGGGAAAGGAACAGCTGGAAAACAGGCAAAAAGAAACTAAACATTCTCTGTTGATAGTGAAAAGATGGAGGTACATATGCCCCCCCCCAAAAAAAAAAAGTAAAAAAAAAATAATAATAATAATTAAAAAATGAGGTGGCGGTGGCTTGTATTATCATCCCCAAATGTTTTTTTGATAAAATAAATGAGAATTATGATACATAACTTAAAGCTAATAATTATCCAAACTCATTATGCTTGATCTTGAAATGCCATCACATTCATTTTGTATACTCAACAAGGGACATGCAGCTATCACAAAGTTGTTCCATGTCCGTACCCTTTTTCTTTACACTTAAATATCATTTTAAAAATGTATTGGTTTTTCACAAGATAAACAATAGGTAAAAATTATAATCATACACACACACGCACACACGCGCACACACACGCACAAACACGGAACCCCATGGGTGTGTGTGTGCGTGTGCGTGCGTGTGTGTGTGTGTGTGTGTGTGTATATATATATATATATATATATATGTATATATATATATATATATATATATATATGTATATATATATATATATATATATATATATATGTATATATATATATATATATATATATATATATATATATACAGTGCGTATAAAAAAGAAAGTTACACTTTTGAAAAATATGTCAAAATTACATTTCAAAATATTTAGAAGATTTGTTCATGTCGATAGATGCACAATAGTCTCATCTATCAAAAGCCGCTAACAAATTAAAATTTCGTTCACGCTTGGGCGAACAATGACTGTTTTGGTCCAGAGTGTGAAAAATGGCTTGCGCCAAATTGAAAGAAGAGGGAAAATTAAACCAGCATTCCGAATAAGTACTCCCATTCAAACATAAATTTATGATTATGTTATGAAAGTCTAGGAATTTTTTTTGTCCATTTTCTATCATTATCTTAATTATTTCATTGTTTTATGCATGGGTGAGAATTAATAATGTGCAATTCAGTTACTTCAACATCTTTTAAGCACAGTATTCACAATTCACAGAAACATCAAATCCACATGCCAGTCATTGAGTCAAGAAGAAAAGTACCAAATGAATACATCTTCAAATCATTCAAACAATAAAAAAATCAATCAATCAATAAGTCAATCAATAATCAACTCATCAATACCGTACATCAACCGACAGATCAGTCAGTCAGTCAGTCAATCAATCAATCAATTAAAAGCATCAGTTAATAATTCAACCATTCAGCCAGTGAGTCAATCAACCAGTCAGTCAATAAGGGAATCACTTAATCAACAATCAAATCAATAAATCAATTAATGGATCAATTGCTCAAACCATCGATCAGTCAGTGAACCAGTCAGGCAGTCGGGCAACTCTGTCAATCAATATATTAATCAATCAAACTCTAATTTATCAAATTATTCAAAAACACATCAAAGCACTTCCAAACCAGTCATTCAATCAAGAACGCCAAATTAATCAATTTTCAATCAATCAATCAATCTATCTATCAATCAATCATTCAATCAATAATGTAAATCAATCTTTCGATTGACCAATAAGTCAACCAGTCACTCTACTGTTTGCCATCAATAAATTTCTCAAAAGTCTAACATTCAATCAATCACAGTGTAGACATTATGTAACTAGTTGCGGATATGATACACATGGGGAAAATCACCCTCCCCCCCCCCCCCCTTGGGCGGCTAAAAGCCTGTTTTTCTTTGTTTTTATTCGTCAAGTGATTGGTTAATCAATTGATTTATTCATTGATTGATCGATCGATTGATTGATTTTTTGAATGATTTGCAGATTTAATAATTGGGTACATCTTGAATGAATGATTGGCATGTGGTTTTGATGTGTCTGTGTATTGTGAATTCCGTGCTTAAAAAGATCTTGAAGTAATTACACATTATTAATTCTCACTCATGCATAAAGCAATGAAATCATTAATATTATGATAAAAAGTTGCCACAAAATCCTTCATGTAATCATCAATCTATGCAAAAGAGCAATTTGTTTGAATGGAAGTGCGTATTCGGACTGCTGGTTTAATTTTCCCTCTTCTTTCAATTTGGCGCATGCCTTTTTTCACACTCTGGACAAAAACAGTTAGTGTTCGCCCAAGCGTGAACAAAAAATTGTTTTGTTAGTGGCACTTGATAGATGAGACTATTGGGCATCTGTCTACATGAAAAAAAAAAATCTTCTGAATATTTTGAAATGTTATTTTGACAGACTTTTCAAAAGTGAAACTTTTTTTTTTATGCGCACTGTATATATATATATATATATATATATATATATATATATATATATATATATATATAAATTTCCCTGATCTATGTATAGTTTTGTATTTCCAACTTCCCAAATTATTGCTGCAGGAGCATGTCTTACTAAGAGATATACGGTGCGTCAAAAAAAATAATAATAAAAAATAAAATAAACAAAGGGCTACTGTGACCAAACTATATGCTCTAGGACAATAGTTATTTAGTAGAAGTATTAAGCTATTAAAGGATACCTTGATGTCGTCTATCCGTACAAGCTTTACCAAGTAGTATTTTTTACAAAATGACATGTAAAAAATTAATGGTACTTTTATTGTCATCAATCGCAAAAGTATGGTATAAAGGCTACATAAGGCATGGCATATCATTATGGCAATTTCCCCCTTAGCCATCAAGGTATCACCTGACATAATACTTCCAATCTGAGGAAAATAGAAAATTATTGTCATAGTGCACATACTATGTTCACAACAATCATTATTATTTTTTTTTTTCGTTTGTTTGTTTTTTGTTGTTCTTGTTTTTTTCTGAGACTCACTGTACAGTAAAAGGATCTAGTTCAATAATAATGAAATGTGGCTTAATTAGAATAAGTGCAAGAATAATTTTTTTTTTTTTTGATTTTTTTCTGGGAAATCGAAAAAAAGTGCAGATAGGGTGTTTTGTGGGGGTTCTTTAAACAATTCACAGTAGAGCACTACACCCTCGACCTGCTCGCCATTGTTTTGCACGTAATGTCAACGTAGTCGTGGGGAAGTTTACCTACCCAACGCTGTTGGGCGCCCTTCCCCATGCATGCCACTTCCGTTAGATAAAGATAGGGACAGTGTCCTATCTTCCCTTTTAAAATCTTTGGTTTTATAGACAGATTTTTGAAAAAGCCCCTGGTGTGGGAGAGGGGAATACCCCCCTCCCTCACCCCCCCCCCCCCCCCCGCTAGGTCGCTTCGCTCATGTAACAACTCCAGTGCCACAGTGCTAATCCCTATCAGTGTAGTAAATTGACGCGAAAGCATCATAACGGTTTAGCGTTAAATTTGCTGATTGTTACGTAAGCCCCGCACAGCAAGGTCGTACGGTCCAGTGATTTTCCTAGTCTCTTATTAGTCGTTCGCCGGTATTTGACGCAAGGGTTGTGCATACTGAAAAGGAAGACAGAAAGAAGAAAAACAAAGAAATACATAAGGAAAAAAGGAAGACAGAGAGAAGAAAAATAAAGAAATACATAAGGAAAAGTAAGACGGAGAGAAGAAAAACAAAGAAAAAAGAAATAAAAAGAAGATATAAAGAATAAAAACAAAGCAATATATAAGGAAAAAGGAAGACAGAGAGAAGAAAAACAAAGGAATACATAAGGAAAAAAGAAGAGCGAAGAAAAACAGAGAAATACATAAGGAACAAAGGAAGACAGAGAGAAGAAAAATAAAGAAATACATAAGGAAAAGGAATACGGACAGAAGAAAAACAAAGAAATACATAAAGAAATAAAAAGAAGATATAAAGAATAAAAACAAAGAAATACATAAGGAAAAGGAAGACAGAGAGAAGAAAAACAAAGGAATACATAAGGAAAAAAGAAGAGCGAAGAAAAACAAAGAAATACATAAGGAAAAAAGGACAGAGAGAAGGAAAACAAAGAAATACATAAAGAAATAAAAAGAAGATATGGAGAATGAAAACAAAGAAATACATAAGGAAAATGAAGACGGAGAGTAGAAAAACAAAAAAAATACATCAGGAAAAAAAGGAAGACAGAGAGAAGAAAAACAAAGAAATACATAAGGAAAAAAGCAGAGAGAAGAAAAACAAAGAATTACATAAGAAAAAAAGAAGACAGAGAGAAGAAAAACAAAGAAATACATAAGGAAAAGGGAAGATAGAGAGAAGAAAAACAAAGAAATACATAATAAAAAAAGACAGAGGAAAAACAAAGGGATACATAAGAAAAAGAAGACAAGAGAGAATTAAAACAAAGAAATTCATCAGAGAATAATGAAGATAGAGAGGAGAAAAAAACAAAGAAATACTATAGTACTGCTGCCACGCCAGCCGTGTTGGCCATCATACACACGTGCATATTGGACAATCAACGACTGTCATTACATCTATCAGGCGTTCTTTTCAGCTGCTTGCAAAAGATGAATTATGATTTTGATTGATTTATAGCAAAACGCCATGGGGGGAAAAAAATTCGGCGAGGTTAGATTGATCAAGTATGAGTTTTTCTTTAAAAGTATCGTATTTTGCAGCCGTCCCTTTGCTTTTAAATCCGTCCCGGTGAATTTAAAGATTGAGAACGCATTTTGGAATCGTTCATGCCTTCTCCATTCACATAGGGTTTGCGTGCAAATTATCTTGCACAGTGAAGTGCGGAGAGTGATATCCTGGTAATCGATTAACTATTTTGACGTCAATTTATTACGGGTTTGCGTTATAACGGTTTTGCGTGATTTTACTACACTGGTGCCAGGTTTAGTTTTGGGGTGCAAGCGTGAACAATATATCAATGCGATTAAACATGAACGTGGCACAGGTACGGTGGCTACTATACAAGGTTGCAGCACGCGAGCACGGGCTAGTGCACACGCACGCGGCACTGCTACGCAGATCAGTATACAAGGTTGTGACGCCGTTTGGGTTAATAAGCGATCGACATGATATGTTCCATGCACGACTCATTCTAAAACATTCACCTGATTTGTTGTTGTTTTTTGGTTTTGTTTTGTTTTGTTTTGTTTTGTTTTTCCAACTTGCAGAGACATAATGGTAACATATTCAAGGGAAATACTCTGATGTTCTGATTGGCGCGCCGGCGCGTCAAACTATTCGAAATAGCGAGCTTTCGATTTCTGCGCCGAGCGACTTTTACAACGAGTCACCATAGCGTGGAGATGTCGTACAGGCCAAGTCCGTTCTCTTCTCTCAAATGCTTTTGATCTCTCACGACGTTGTGGATCGCAGGTTCCAGGCGCGGATCCAGGGGGGGGGGGCACAGCGGGCCCGCCCCCCCCCCCCCCCCCGGCCAAAAAAAAAAGAGGGAAAAAGAGAAAGAGAGAAGGAAAAGAAGGGAAAGGGAGAGAAGAGAGAAAAGGAAAAGAAAAGAAGAAGAAGAAGAAGAAGAAGAAGAAGAAGAAGAAGAAGAGGAAGAAGAGGAAGAAGAAGAAAATTTGAAAAGGGGAAGAAAGAGGCCGGGGACCGAAAGGGCCTTGCCTCCCCCCCCCCCCCGCGCCCAAAAAGAGTGAAGGAGGGGGGGGGGGGGGGAGAGAAAGAAGAAGGCAAAAAAGTGGAAGGAGTCCGGGGCCGAAAGGGCCTTACCTCCCAGGGTGTAGTGTTGCCTGTTGCCTCCCCCCCCCCCCCCCCATTAAAAGAGAGAGAGAGCAAGAAGGAAAGTAGGAAGAAGAAAAAAGAGGGAAAGAGAGAAGGAAAAGAAGGGAAAGGGAGAGAGGAGAGAAAAGTGAAAAAGGAAGAAAAAATTAAAAGAGGAAGAAGCGCGGAGGCCGGGGGGACCGAAAGGACCTTGCCTCTCCGTTCTCCCTCCCCCTCCCCCTCCCCGGCCAAAAAGAGGGTAGGAAGGGAAGGGAAAGAGGAAAGAATGGGAAAAGAAAAAAAAAATGAAATGAAAGAGGAAGAAAAGGGGGGAGATTCCAGGGACCGAAAGGGCCTTGCCTCCCAGGCCCCCTTGCAAAGGGGGCCTGTTGCTTCCCCCCCCCCCCTCGCAAAGAGAGAGAGAGAGGAAGAGAGGGAGCAGGAAGGAAATTAGAAAGAACAAAGAGGGAAAGATAGAAGGAAAAGAAGGGAGAGGGGAGAAGAGAGAAAATTAAGGAAAAAAATAGGAAGACAAAATGAAAATGGGAAGAAGGATGCCGGGCGCCAAAAGGGCCTTCCACCCCTCCCCCCCCCCCTCCATAAAAAGGGAGAAGGAAGGAAAAGGGATAGATGAGAGAAAGGGGAAAAAAGAGGGAGAAGAAAAAGGAAAAGGGGGAAGGGGGAAGGAGGCCGGAGGCCGAAAGGGCCTTGCTCCCACGTTGTCTCATCTCCCCATCTCCAAGAAAAAAAAAAAAAACAGAGCAGGGTGAAAGGGAAAGTAAAAAGAGGATATAAAGGGAAGGAAAACGCGGAGGAATAAGAAAATAAAAGAACAGAAGGGATGTAAGTTTCCTGGAAATGAAAAAAAAAATAATGAAATGTTCAATCCTGCCGAGACAACTTGGCCCCGGGACAGAGTTGTTCCTGGGTCCGAGTTAGCCGCTTGCGCGACATTAACGTCAACTTCTACGTGCAGTGCGTCCCAGAAAAAGTGTACAGTTGCCATCTGAGCATTTTGAAATGTTTTTAGGAAATTTTCATACTGGTGGATTATAGCCCAAAGACCCTTCTATCAAAGATTTCCAAAGAATTAAAAGGGTACAAAGCAGGGAGTCAGGAACAAAAATAATATTTTCTGTATCAGGGCTATTTTTCGTACTTCTTTTCATTCCAAATTCCATTTTGTATTGAACCTAATAGCAATTTATGGGGGCTCTTTTGCAACTTGCGAGGGCTATTTCTTTGTTTACATTTGGGGGGGGGGTGAATTGACTTTAGCCCTCGTGTAATTTTTTCCCTGGTACAATGTCCTCCGAGTCGAATCGGTTTATAACCTTCATTATTTGCTGGATTACAGTCGCACGCCACAACGCCTAGTTCTTTGTATCTATATATCAACAAGATAAATGCGACTGCCTATTATGCCTCTGCCCTTTTTTTTTTCTTTTTTTTTTAAAGATATCGCGATGTAATTTCATAATAACTTGGCCTCTGTGACCCTTCAGTTTTGACCTACTTCAAAATTTAATCACATTGTCTTCCTAGTCGTTTGATGCAGTTGAATGACCTCACATTGTTTATTTATCTATTTTGAAATGTTGAATTGGTTTTTTTTTACAGACGTATATCAATCAGATATGATTATTTACGTCTGGGACCGACCTTTAATATCACCATCTAAAAGACGTGACTCAGACTCGATCTAGGGTTCTCTAAGTCTGCCTCAATTTATAACTCCCACGTTTGGCTGGATTACAAGGCCTATTGCTTTTGCTGTGTATCTTTTATCATTCTTGTCTTATGTTTATTTGAATTATGCTTTTATAATTCATCATGTATCAGCTATTAGCTGTCATCTTGAACATCGTTCAATAAAAGCGTATCAAATCAAGTGTGAACGTCATATCTCTTATGAAATAGTATGCATACAGCATACTGGCCAGTGGAACTTTTTTTGTACTTGTATGAAAGAAAGTGTTTGGAACTTATAGTGCACATGATGCAATTTCAGGTGCGATTTTTCTTAGTGAAACGCCTTGCCATTCTTGTGGAATACTGGAATACTCTCTTCTTTTTTTGAACATTTGTTTAACCTTTTATACAGTAATACAAATATGTACAAGCCAACCACTTTTGGTTTTAATCATGTCAACGGTTATCCTTAAGACGTTTAGATACTGTTGATGATATTTCCACCTATTTTCAACAATATAGTGGAAAATCAAATTTTAACATTTCTTCAAAATATTCATGTTAACAGTAAAATTTTGCATGGATATTATATTAGTATTATTCTTTACAGGCACAAAGAAACACAATAATGATCATGCTTTGGCATGTAAGTGTATCATTATAATTACACTTATTGTTTTATTACATCTTGTGTAATAGTATGCATACCAGCTTGTGGAACTTTTTTGTACTTTTACTGTATGAAAGAAAGCGTTTTTAACTTATAGTGCACATGATGCAATTTCAGGTGCGATTTCCTTAATAGATATCTTGCATATAGAGCATATCATAAAGTCTATTTCTTGAATCATAATACCATTACCGTGTCCGATATTGTCTTTATTTTCTCGTACTACAATTAATGACTGGTTTGCACAAAAAAATAATAGTGCTGTTCCTTTTGAAATTTGATTTACAGTATATGCCATTTCAGTGTTTTCAGATACATAACTGTTTGATATCTTCGCCGACTGTCGCCGAGGAGTAATGATTTGCCACAGTAATGAGCCCTTAGTACGGCTCCTGGCTTCCTGCAAGAGCCGACGCATGCTAATAAGGATTCACGAAACTCAGTGTTTAGGGCAGATTTCGAGGAAGTTAGCGTACATGACCATAATGACACCATCAGAAACAGACGTTAGTTATTACCGAACAAAAGATGAATAAGTAGCCCATCGAAATCATAGGTGTCAAATTGTAAATATTTTCTTTCGGAATTTAGAAACTTTAGTCATTATAATATGATCTGTATGGACTTTAAAAATTTCAGAATGTTCTTCCGGCGGGAGTGAAAGCCCTTTATATGCTTTTGCACCCCCCCCCCCCCCCCCCCCCGAGATCGAGCGTCAGATACGCCATTTGTCACCATTATTGTAGCAATATGTAGCTCACATGATTTGAAATTTGGGCCCCCCCCCCCCTAAGAAATCCTTGATCCGCGCCTGGCAGGTTCATCCATTTTCGGAGCTTTTATGACGTCATATGTGAACGAAGTGCTCCATCGAGGACGACGGCAAAACCAGGGTGCACGCGTCCGCGATTCGGTTAGTGGACGAGGGAGACGACGTGACGCAAGCGCAGAGCATCAAAATGTGGTTATCTCGGACCAGTCGACTATGTCGACGTGCAAATCGAAAGCTCGCTAATGAGAGTTTTGATTACCGCAGTGGCTACTCCATGTGACTGTGTTGATTGGCCGTGATTGACAGCTATAAATCACACACTACTTGGGAGTTTTGCAATCCTTAAAGAAGCCGCTCACAAATAAAATAACTTAGTTTTGAGTTTTATCCACTAACATGTATGCAAAGTTACTAGGCATGGACCGACTAGTAGGTACATGCTTTAGGTAAACTAGCACTGAGAACCTGTGTACAGCAGAGAATCCCCCCCCCCCGCACATGGTATACGACAGTGCACCCATCGATTCGATAAACAAATGTGCAGTCCCCAATGCGTCGTCAATTCATCAACGTAAATTGGGAATTCGAATCTAAAAATGGAAATTTTGATATTGGAACAATCCGTTTGACACCAAATGGTCGGAGTCGGTCACAAACTGAAACGACTCGGGCTTAGTTGCTGCAAATAAGGTGTATTTACTTGTTGGTAAAGTATTTCGTGTTGTGACAGGTGACACTGTAAAATTTTAATGTGAAGGAAATTCATGTCGCCATTGGCAATTGCCGAGTGCGACAGCAGGACAAAATGTCCAATGTCGGAAAGGATTCCTGTGAATTCTGAACCACATAATTTTATATCTGTGACAAGATACTGGGTAAAAACTGTCTACAAGTGACCATGAAAATGGTGCAAAATTTATATTACAATTGACAGCATTGATATATCGTTATATTCACGATACCGTATCCCTCCAACACTATGGCAAAATGAAAATTTCTGGCAAAGAAAAGTCTGAAAATTTCATTTGATCAGTTAATTTGAGTAATAAATAATAAATAGTGAATATGGAAAATAAAGAATTAAAAATAAATAACCAATGAATTAAAAGAAAAAAAAAACCAAAACATATTGTTATATAATTGAAGAATATTCTGAAAGGAAGTTATTTTCCAGGGGTTTTTAAAATGTATTTATGAACATAGACATTTCTAGAAGAGAAAGCATTATTCATATGTGAAAAGTGAATGTACTCTGTAACACTGAAAGAATCATAGATTACCTAGTAAATAATGCACATCCAGTAGAGGAAGAACATTCTAGATCATTACACGTTTGTGTGATGTATGATAGTAACAAAAAAATTACATGTTGTAACCTGTTGGCAATCCTGACCTTTGCATGAACTTCTTAGTAAGAGCATTGCAATGAGTCTATAAATAAATCATTGGAATCCCCTTCTTTTGTTTGTTACAACTAGAACTATGTAGAACTTACCAGAGAGTTCCATACCTTCATGATTATGGTAGTAGAAGGTCGAAAATTCTAGCTAAGGGTTAAGATTGTATATAAGCTGGGGGCTTGCAGATAAATTTCAGAATTTATACCTGACTAACATCGTGGAGCATACATTGCGTAAATTCTCAGTTATCACCATCTGATATTGATCATATTGATATTAACCTGTGGAGATCGTCTTGAACCTCATCTTGGACATCATCCTTGACATTATCGACATCGTGGTCGACATCGTCTTACACATAATTATCGCTGTCGACATCATTATCGACATCGCCATTGGCATCATCGTCGACATCGATGACTTCCTGAATTACCTTGTTCATTCTTCTGCTGGATCTTCTGGAATCTTATTTTACCAGTTGGACAACATACCATTTGGATTTACTACTGGGGATTAATCATTCTGGATTAGCAGCTAACTTACTCTATACTTCAAGAACATTCTGGACTCATACGTTGAATTCATATTCTTCGGATAAGGAGTTCCCCAGCTGAGAAATGGTAAGTTTTGCTAATTTAACTATTATATTTGGCAGTTGGCACTAAACTGTTGCTTTTGATTTCATGTCACGATATTTGTAAATATTAAAAATTAAACCACATATCTTCTAAAATATAACATCTTTTGTTCGATTCTTATCTTTGTGGATTTTGGATCGTAACAATATCCACTATATCAATATAGTAACTTTTCGTTGCGATCCGCAACTACTGTGCTCATTTTAACAAGGAATTTTATTTAGATCACCTTTTTTTTTGTTGTAATTCTCAGAATCGGATTATCTTTATATTGATACAGTGATTTTATCAACTGCATTGGCATACATTCAGTGTTGTCAAAGTTCATGGGCAAGATGCCCAGCATGCCACAGATGTAATGTGTCAAAACATCATCCTACATTCGTCACTCTCAACCAAGGTGTAGTAGCTGGTAGGAGTTATTCCTTGAATGGATCATGTGGATTGTGCGTTATAATGGTCTCCATAGCTATAGCATGCGTAATGCTGTTCGGCCACCACACACCTTACGATCGGTCTGCGATCCGATTTGTGAATTAAATCGCTATGGCATCAAATATTGGCATTTTAACAAATGAAATCTACCCTATTCAAGTTCTGAAAAGTAATATGAATACTAAACATAGGGTTTGGGTGAGCTGTCAGCTTTCTACACGGAATAAGTGCAAAATCAGTTTCAAATCGTAGACAGTCATATGATTTTTGTGACGTCACTACGACTCGGAGCCGATTTGGCCATTCCACCAATTAGAAAACTCGGCAAAGGCCGTATTATCGATTTCACTATCTGTATGACTATTCAGACCCTCAATCAGAAATATTTTTCGTTTTTAAATGCTTTGTCAAACGATATTACATTTTCTTCTGAAATCGGATAGCAGACCGATCGTAAGGTGTGCGGTGGCCTTTAGTATATCATAACTTCAAGCAGGGCTCTACACCAACATTTTTCACAGAGGGTTTGAGATGACATGTTTGGACCCTCTGTGCATGGGGTCCTATGGTAAAGATTTTACATTTTGGGGTCCTTACTTACATTTTGAGCGCCCTTGTGTCCCTGGCGCAAGTTAGTGTGGATAAGGGTCATACACCCCTGCCGCGTGAACCGACACTTGCGCTCTATATTTTCATTAGTAAACTCGTGGAAGTCTTCTCCTCTGCTCTTCTTGTCCAAAAGGCATAAGCATGGCAGCCATGATTGATTGCAATGTAGAGCTAGTACCATGACAACCCAAGCCTGCGATTGATTTGAATCAATCGAAACTTTCCAAAGAGTTACGACTGATTTGGTCGAAAGAGTTGCGATTGATATCAATCGCAACTCTTTATAACACGGTGCTCAGATCAATTCATTAACTCCTTAAAAAACTTAATAGAGAAGGGAATTCTTTAGTTTAGACTCAAGACTATTCCACACTTTTGGACCACTATACACTGTAGAAAAAAATAATAAATAAATACTCAAAAAACGTTCTTCAACAAATTGCCTTGATTATTTTAAGTATTTTAACAGGGAGTTTTAAGTCTAATTTACTTATTTTGCTTAATAAATTTTTACTCAGTTAAAGTGAGTTGCATTAACGTAAATAATTCAAGTATTGTAATCACGATAGGTAACAATTAAAAATAAACTAATGACAAGATTACACTTGTACCCATCTAACATTCACTGACACTATTTCAATTTAGGATTTTACCAATTATCTGCCACCATCATCATCCAACACTATTATATGTGCTTTAATATGACAGCCTCTGGAAGGGCTCCGAATCATATTTATACTTGATCGTAGCATCTTAAAAAGAAAATTGGTTGATAAATTTCCTGAAATATCAAGTTTTGGTTTGTTTTGAGTTGAGTGACAATTAAAAAAATTGTCTTATCTTCATATATTTGCTTAAATGAATTAGGATATATTCTAAACTCCTTAAATTTTCATTCAACCCCAAAAAAGAATTGTGTTATTTTTAAAAAGAGATTAATTTGTTCTTAATGAATATTCATGAATTATGTTAATACTTATATTATGCACTGCATCAGTCTTTACTTTAAAAAGATAAGTATACAATCAGCATAAATTGTTTGAGTAATACGTATAACTTCTTACTTTGAGTCTTTACTAAATTAATACAAGTTGAGATGTTCTTTTGTATTTAATTTTACTCTAAAATTTCACGTATATTCTACTAAACTGAAAGTTTGAGTTAGTAAGACTTAAATCGAGTGCGTAAGTTTCAAAACCTACGTTTTTAAGTAAATTCTACATGGAAAAAATAAGTAAAAATTAATGGGCATATCACTTTTTACAGTGTAAAGTGATTGTTGTTCGAGCAAATTCATACTTACATTTAGGAATACGAATGTGACCGGATAATGGTAAAGTACAGATTTAAAAAAAAATAATAAAATAAAAGAATTGGCAGCAAATTATGCAAGTACAAAAAAACCAAGAAATTAAGACGGTTGTAACTGATGTATATCCTGAAAAGTAAGCAAAGTAAACATTTATCTGACTTTTAAGGTCGAAGCAAATGTAAATTATGTTGTCTCGTGTCTTTACTTTGCTTACTTTTGTTTCTATTGAGTTTCCT
Organism: Heliocidaris tuberculata; assembly: GCA_025618425.1. Lineage (NCBI taxonomy): Eukaryota > Metazoa > Echinodermata > Echinoidea > Camarodonta > Echinometridae > Heliocidaris > Heliocidaris tuberculata. The sequence continues at coordinate 7,376,836 of CM046843.1, forward strand.
TTTCGTGATTTACCTACTCCTACCGATTAACAACTTTTCAATTCATTTATTCCTGTTAATTTATGTTGTCAGCTTTATGATAATTCTGTTTCGTTGTCTTTAGTTTTGTAAGTTGCTTATTGTTATCTAATTATTATTTGTTTCATTTTTTTTTTTTTTTGGATTTAGCAATAAGGAGCCGAAAACTTGGAAATACACCTAGTGACCTGCTTCATTCTGTTCATCATACCTGTTCACATATATAAATTTAACATGGTTCAAACCAAACAGTAAACACATCCACACCTCTCTAGCTCTCTCTCTCTCTCTATATATATATATACATATATATATATATATATATATATATATATATATATATATGTGTGTGTGTATATATAATGCGATGATGTTGAGAATAAATTTCTGGTGAAGTCGAAAGACGAAAGCTTGTATTTCCTGAGTATCTTGCCTCATCTTTGGCTTGAATTAATGCAATACATATATATATATATATATATATATATATATATATATATATATATATTTGTAATTGTGAGAATTGAAAATGAGAGAATATGGTTCCGTATTATATTTCCTTACACTTTTGTATAACAGTGCGTCCCCCCCCCCCCCCAAGTAAACAGTTGGAAAAATCTCCCCAAATAAATATTTCTTAATATTTTCAATATATCTTAATCATTGTAGATAGCTGAGGGTCCCTCCAGTACAATAACACACAAATCTGATTACTCCTGAGTGATCTCAAATCATTTTTGTGAAAGGGTGCAAAATTTAGACTTGACTAGAATTGGTATTTGTTCTGGATGGTATCAACAAAGTTGAGAACTGTTTGAAATAGTCAGTTGAAAAAAAAGTCTCCCGAATTGAATATTTCAAAATATTTTCAGGAAAATTTCATACCTGTTGTTAGCTTATGATCTGTTCTATCAAATTCACTAGAATATCTCACAAAATTTTATGCTTGGGTGAGCAAGAGCCACTTTTGATAAATGGTGCAAAATCCATTCTTGACAAATGTTTGTTCTTGTTCTGGCTGGTATGAGCCAAGTTGACAGTCATCTAAATGTTATATTCTAATCATAGAAAGACTAACATACTTTGTTTAATGTATTTCCTGATATATCCCATCAAAACCTTATGGTTGAGTAAGCAAGCCAGATGAAATTAAACGACTCACCAAAAGTAACATATTAAAACACCCAGCAAAGTAGTTACTTACTAACTCAAGCAAAACATATTGATTAAATGTGTAAGGATATATAGAGAACGTAACTTGTTATCTAATAAATTCGTCCCTGTTTTCACTAAGTGACGGTAATGAGGAAAAACGCACAATTTTTTTTTCCAATTTTTATTTTTTGCATTTTTGGACATTATTCACTAACATCTTGAACCTCACAAAGTTTCAGATCATAATAAGGTATAATTATGTAACTATGGCAATAACGTCAACAAGAAAGTACCTAGTAAAAGGATTTTCTGTTTTCACTAAGTGACGGCTGACAAATGTCCCGTATGTTTTACGTGTGTGGCTAAAATCCGTCACTTCGTAAAAACAAAGAAGAGCGAGTCCTTGAATTGACTTAAAAGGGCTTGTACTAAACAGTCGGGTCGCGGCGTGGCCCGGCGCGGCTCGCTGGGTAGAAATTTTCCAACATATTTAAGGAATTGTTTGTATGGTATCTTTTCTTCTTTTCTTTTTTTTTTTTTTGAGCAGCAAAAAAAAAAACCAAAAAAAACGAAAGGATTTCTTTTTTTCCCTGAACATTTATCAGGAATTTTATGTATAATTTTTTTTTTTTTGTTATTTTTGTATGTTATCCTGTGTAAACTGAAAATTCAAAATGATCCTATATGTTTGGATTTTGAATCAATAGATGAATGTAAATTTGAATTCGAATTGGAAAGTTGAATTTGTTTACTTGCAGTAAAAAGAATGGGATACCTCCGACGTCAATAGATCTAGGTTCTCAAGTCAGTAGCTGTCAGTAAACGTAACAAATCTAAACTAAGTTGATGCTTACCTGACACCATCTTCCCCTGAGCTTGGAGTCATTGTGATACACGTACTTTTGCATGAAAATCTAAGATTATTTGTACATCATACTACAAACATCATTCAGAGGCGCAGCGTAGCACACGAGCTTCACGAAAAACGTAAACAATAAGCGCGCAAACAAGTAGGCGTATAGTGCGGGAAAGTGACCTCTCTACGTTTTAAATCTGACATTTTTTTCCAAAGATCAACAAAACAACCATTAATTGATTAAGTGATTAATTGATCAGTTAATTAATTAAAACATCAATCGATTCATTCATTGGATAATTAATCAAAAAATTAGTTCATGCTGCAATCAGGTCACCTTTTTTTTTTAAGTTGAACATTTCATACAAAATTACTAAAATAAATTTTTGATATAACAAAATTACAAGTAAACTATCACATTTCATACATAAAGTGGCGTATCTATGGGGGCAGAGGGGCACGTGGCCCGGGCGCGAATTTTTTTTCCGCACGCGTTAACGCAAATTTTCATGAATAATTCATAAGCTGAGCTAGAAGACTGAAGTGCGCAAACGCGTGGACTTGGCGAAACTGAAGGCATCATCGACTAGCCGACGGTTAGCAAATGTGCATGCTGCATTGCCATTCTATTTACAGCTCCCTGGTTCTACCAGGGAGATGTGAGTTTTCAGATTCTACACACAAGACACACAGACTTAATATCACACATGAAAATGTTTTCACTCAGCTCTCACCCCTCTCCCCCCCCCCCTTTCTTTTCCCCGCTCTCTCTCCCTCTCTCTCTCTCGCAGCCTTGAGTCGCCTCTCTTTAGTATCAGTGTATATAGAAGGGAAATCCATAAACCTAGGAGTTACTACTAGGCTTGCCTACTACCTAATTGCATAAACTAAAGCTTTCCAAATATTTTATGATGTAACAACTCGACAGACTATCTTTTCCGCAGGTGTAATGATGTAAGAAGTAAGGAAGTGCATTTAAAGAATTCGTATCCCCTCTCATGTTTTCACATGTTTCAAAATCAGTCAGTGGAATCATTTTTGTCTTTACCATTTTTTTGAAATATTAGTCGTGTCTTCCATAACCATTACGTATACAAATTCAAGTTTCTGTTATTGGAAAAAAGTTGTCACACGAATCTGTAGTGTATTTCATTTAATTAATGGCTCAGGAGAGCTTAAAGTTAGTGGTAGCAGTGGTCTAGTAATTTGGAGAACCCAGTTTAGAAACCAAGTGGATGCACTAGTGCCCTTCTCACCCTCATTATCAAGTCCCTCGGAGAGGAATTAACCGCATAAGTCCCATGGTTTCATACTTACATTAAGCTGAGTAGGCCTAATAGAATAATATAATATAGACCTTTGTTCAGGTATGGACTTTCTCCTTTCTTTTTGATCTTCTAGAAGTAACATAATTTGGTTGTCGCTATTGAAAATGAAAGCCTAGCTCTGTCTCTGTATTGACCCTTCCATAAAGAACAAGGAAGCTCTTAAAATACACTAGGATGATGTTTATCGAAATGAATAAAGTCATAAAATGAACATGAAAAGTTAGTGAGGTTAAGTAATATGTTGACAAAAATATACTCATACAATTTTCTTACATAATCTATTTACTTCACCGATTATCGCAACTGAAAAAAGCGAAACAATTTTCGGATTTCTATTAATATGGTTGATTAACAATAATGGTTATTTGAATAGATATTTATCCATAAACAAATCAACCACTATAATAGCTTGTTTCATTTGAAGAATCGTATTCATACTTGTGTCTTAAAACATTCATTATACTTCACTGATTTTTTTTTTTTTTTAATCACATCATCAAGCGAATATTCTACAATCACATGATGTTCTTGAATAATATACATGTAGGCCTACATGACATGTATATCAATATAGAAACGAAGTCATTTTATGATTAGGCTCTATTGATTTGAGTATTCAACGAGGATAAAGATCATGAGTATATAGGTCTTTAAACCTATACAGCCAACCAAAATGATGGATTGTTTCATGTAAACATATTTATAATTAAAACAATATATTCATCACTGCAACACCGAAATGGTTTTTTTTTTCTCTCTTTTATATCGTGTATTACTCGAACATTTTAATACAATTAGCAAACAAACACGTAAAGAAAACTTGTGTATGTCCTGACTGAATAAGGGAGGAATGTATCATTAAACCGTACGGTTGTGTCCTCCAATGCAGTGACCATAATCTTCTCCCTGATCTGAAAACCCATAAAAGGGAAATAAAAGATGATCGCCATTAGTCATGATTTCGTTACCCTTTTTTGATGATTCTCTTTACACATTCTTCTAAAAAAATCTCGCCTTAGTGATTCTTTCTGCTTGTTTGGCTATTTCTTCCAGTTTTGTTGAATCCTCTTTTCTACAAGTCAATGCAAAAAAAAAAAAAAAAAAATACATGCAAAAATAACTTGGCATTGATTAATTAGAAGAAAATTCATATTTTCACATATCCTAACTCAATTAAGTCCACCTCCAATTCCTTTGTTCTTAACTTCAGTTTCTTGTTTTCCCTTTTCTTTTGCAGTTAATTACCCTATTATACAGATCAAACGAATGATAAGTGAATAATGATGTCACTGAAGAAAATTTTTAAAAAGGACAGACGAAAATAAGGTGCATGAGTTTAAAGACAGGAAGAAAAAACTGTTAGGTAAATGGGGTGTTACACTGAATGCAAATAAAATAAATTTGACTATACTCATTCGCGAAATGGAATGATCAAACGTCGGTCAAATGTTATTCGCGAATGTGTTTTCAATTCCAAACGTGATAGATTATAATTAAAATATCTGCAAAACACAAATTATCAAATACGGAGGTTTGTCGTATGTCGAATGACGTATCCATTGTAGTAATGCACAATCTCGAAATACATTTAGCACGTGTACATGTGTACTGAAAATTCGAAGGATGGATGAAATGAAAATAAAAACGTCATTAAAAATTGTTTCATGATCAATGAATGGCAGATTACCCGAGGAATAAGATTACTACATCGAGATTGATTTTTTTTTTCAAACACTTTACCATCTCTAAGGTGTGATGATGCAAAAACTTGTTTGATACAGTGAAAGTCCAAGTTCAGCGCTCAAAATTAAAGTTTGCGAAGTCATCAACAGTTCAAATAAAATTAGTCATTTAAAAAAAAATCTTGATTACTTTTTACTGGTAAAACAGTTTTTATAAGAAAATAAGGTATTTTACAATCTCCATAAATTTGAATGAGTTCATATAACAGCGAATACGAGACGGAAAGGTTGAAAGTGCTGAGTCAGGAATTACAAAAAAAGTCATTCTGGTAGAAAGTTAAAGCTGAAGGAAATCCCACATTCTATGGCTTCAAACATTATTGTTTTAATCTCCAAGAAGACGGGAACACCCATCAATATAATTCGCTGAATGGCAGTTTAACGAGAACTGTACGTTTTAAACATCTAAAAGGGATGTGTTGACATGTGAAAATTTTCAGATTTCGTCGAGAAATGGGCAATTTTTATTTTTTTTTAACCGACAGATGGTAGGTTCATATTTGAACCAACCTAATGATTTTTAACCAACATTTCTGAGAGTGCAGAGAGACTCAGAGCAGGAGAAATATTGAGAGAGAGAGAGCAGGGGGTGAGAGCTGAGGGGAAACATGATTAATGCCTTACCAAAGCGCATCCACTTGGTTTCGAACCCCGGTCCAGTCACGAGACCACTACTACCATTGCTTTAACACTGAGCCATCCCGTCTCCCATTAAGTAAATGAAATACATTACAGATTCGTGTGACAACTTTTGTCCAATAACAGACACGTGAATTTGTATACGTAACGATTATGGAAGTCACGACTAATACTTTAAAATATGGTTAAGACAAAAAAGGATCCTACTGACAGATTTTGTAACATGTGAAGACATAGGCCTACGAATTCTTTAAATGCACTTACTTGCTTCGTGCATCATTATTAACCTGTGGAAAAGACAGTCCTTCTAGTTGTTGAGGCATAAAAAAAATATTTGAAAGGCTTTCCATGCTGTATACCATGTATACTGATACTAAAGAGAGGCTACTCAAGGCTGAGAGAGAGAGATAGACCCCCCCCCCCCCAACAAAAAAAAAAAAAAAAACGAAAGTGAGGGAGAGAGAGAGGGAGGGGGGAGAGAGGGAGAGGGAGAGGGGTTAGACCTGAGGGAAAACATTTTTTATCAAATCTGTGTGTCTTTTGTGTAGAACCTGAAAACTCACATCTGCCTGGTAGTCCGCTCGCACATTTAGCCTTCAGTTTCGTAAAGTCCATGCGTTTGCGTACTTCAGTCTTCCAGCTCAGCTTATGAATTATTCATGAAATTTGCATTAACGCGTGCGGAAAAAAAAAAAATCGCGTCCCGGGCGGCACTTGAAGGGGGGGGGGGGGGGGGGGAGGACGCAATAGAGAGAAAGAAAAAGGAGAGAAATACAAGTTAATTTATGGTCTTCGAGTTTGAAGGTTATTTGCGTCCCAGTCAAGGACAAAATGTGTAAGAAATGGTGTTTTATGAGGTTTGAAATGCGAACAAATTTTAAAGCTCGGTCGTTAAAATAAAAATGCATGAGAAATAAAGGATGACCGATATTCGCTCCGGGCTTATTTCGTCAAAGATACAGTGTTTGGGATACGGTTGCTATTTGGCTTTAAGTTAGAATTAGCTGGTGCAGGATTGAAGAGAGGAATTCGGTAAGAGTAGGATGTTGACTGCCGAGCAATTGTCGCCGGAGCATCTGTCGTATAATCTAGTATTATTCCTTTTTTTTTAGATGAAAAGAATCATTCAGACGTAGTCAAGTTAGCTGGAATGTTATTTGTATAAAGCGCCATCTGTTGTTCATTTTGATATTTACGTTTAAATTCGTTTCTTATAAAATTGGAAGGCATCCAATCCTGTGAATATGTGCATTGCAATATTTTACATGCATTGTGTGAAGAGCAGTGGAATATGCCATCCGAATGTTTTCATCCAATCAAATCAAATTAATTGATGGAATGTATTATTGCATTTGGAAGTCAGTAACCTTACCGTCCCTAGTTTTTCACCTTTTTGAGATATAGAGCAAACTTTGTGTTTTATCTTACATTAACAGAGAGGTACATTTGAGGTGCGTGTGATAATATGCCATATTTCATCACTTGTGGGTATCCGACAAAGCACAGATAAAGTAAATGGCACCCGGAAATATCAAAACATACTTTATCGGATTCATAACATGTGTAACCAAAATTGTAGCATATTTGTCGGTGTCCAGACAAGTTCATTACATGGGACATACACATTAAAGTAAAATCTCATCCAAAAATCCAGGGTGTACCCCAAAGTTTCACGAGTGTGAAGCATGTCACAGTAGTGAGGCACAACACTCGTGTACCCCAAAGTTTCACGAGTGTTGTGCCTCACTACTGTGACATGCTTCATTTGCACTCAAATACATGGCAACTAACAATACCTGTTCATAAACATATTTTTCATCGTTTACAAGGTTACTCAATACCACTCTAAAAGACAGCCCTTGAAATAATTATTTTAAAACAATTAAGACCAGGGCCACGTCTTATAAAGAGTTGTGACTGATTCGAATCGATCGCAAATCCTCCAATCAATCACAAATTTCCAATATCCTATCTCTTAAGTAAGGAGTTGCGATCGATATCAATTACAAATTATTTGCAATCAATCGGAACTCTATATAAGAGTTGGCCCTGGGCCCCGTCTTATAAAGAGTTGCGATTGATTCAAACTAAAATTAATCGCACCTAGCCCGTGCAAGTTTATTGTGTATTGTGCTGCTTGGAGTAAGCTGCCAGTGAATAAAATATAATTGTTCTGCTGACAACATCAAATCAGTCATAAATTGTTGTATGTAAAGTGGAGTATTCATATCAATTCAAATATGAATATTACAGAAATTTCAAATACTATTTAATCTCGAATTGTTTGCCCTTGCTTAATGATAAAATTAACTTATTTTCATTTGTTATTGTGACAACCCGCTTTTGCAATCACTGCAAGCAACATGGACTGGAAAAGTCCACTGCCCTGGGGCCCGTTGCACAAAACTTGCGTTTAAACGCAAATCAGGAAAATCAATCGCAACTTTATTTTCAGCCAATCAGAAGCGCGCATTTAGGACTTGCGTTTGATTTTTAGGAGTTGCGATTAAACGCAAGTTTTGTGCAACGGGCCCCTGGACTGCTTCTTAAATCGCGTATAAACACAACGTTGAGAAAGCAAGAAACCATCAACGCTAAAACGGAGACAGTCATTTCATTTGACTAATCTGTTTTGATGGTATCTTGTCTTTATCCCCATAGCCCGATAACTCATTATGTGTCACATTTAAATATCGAAAGAAGCAGATGGTTGAAACAACATTCAAACTCCAGCTCTATCTGATCTACCGTTACTTAGAATGGTGAATTAAATTTTAAACCCACATTCTTGAACCATTCTTCTAAGAGTTCAGGGCACTTTGCGTTTCTTGCATCAAAATAAAAAGGTAGTCACAATTTCTAATCTGTTCCTTTTAGCGAAGTTCCCAACCCTCAGTCTCACATTGACTGAACAAATTTTACTTAAACACTGTTGATTTGTGTGTGCTTACCCAAAATATGATGCAATTCTTGGTGGGCTATTAAGCATAGTGACACTCTAAAAGAGCTAGGTGAAAAAAAATACTCAATGTTTTGGTAAAAACTTTTTGGATTTTTTTCTAGTCAAGTCTTATTTTCTGTGCCTTCTATCATCATTATGTGACCTACAAACTATGCATGTATGTAGTCTGTATATGTAGGGTAAGCATATAGGAGTCTCCATCAAAGCGAAGTAGAGTATATTCAACAGTAGCTGCGCTATAAAAATTAATCTTATCTAATCTTATCAAACTGAGGTTGTCTTTCCCGTATGATTTCTTAGACACGTGCCTTTTCAATCTCGACCTCATTGATTTTCTGTCTGTCCATGATTTTGAATTTGAGTTTCTATAAAGAAGCGAATTTCTTAGAACCCTTTGATAATTAGAATGCTTAAAAATGCAAATATGTTAGCGATATGATGATGATAGAACACTAATCTTTTTTTTTTTCTTTATAGATCACGTCAAAGAGTGCATTTATAGAGCTGCTTATTTTCATGCCAGAATCAGCGTTTAGCTCAAATCACGGTTTTGTAAGGAGCTTTTGTCGCAGAAACATTGTTTCAAAACACCGTATCAATGGTCAGTCAGTGCTATGTGCTAATCCAGCTGTGGAGATTCCTATATGATTACTCTATATAATCAGACTGCATACATGCATAGTTTGTATGTCACATAATGAGAATAGAAGGCACAGAAAATAAGACATCGACTAGAAGAAATCCAGGATCCTTGGAACACGATAAAAACTACTTTCGAAAAATCAACTGAAGACAATTTCAATAGCCCTGTCTATCCCCTTTAGAAATGTGCGAACATTACAATGACGTATTACGTAATCCGAACCTGATTTCTATGGGCAGTACAATAGGCCTTTGAAATTGCCCTTGAGTTTATTTTTCGAAAGTAGTTTTTATCGTGTTTTGGGTAATTTTTAAAGCAAGATGCAAGATGTAATATAAATTCATAAGTTATCGTAATTGAGTACTGCACTTCTTTGACCTCAGTTAGTTGATGCGATAGGTGTCTGGCAGGAATTAATTTCTTGAAATGCTAGAGCGCCGTAAGTGCAGCCATGCTAAAGCCAGGGAAATAATTGTGGAGCGCAAGGAGTGTCAAGTTTTACAGACATGTGCGCTAAACAAGAACCCACTTTATTATTATTATTATTATTATTATTATTATTATTATTATTATTATTATTATTATTATTATTATTATTATTATTATTATTATTATTATTATTATGGGGTTCCATTATAACTCATTATATATTGTATGAAATTCTAGCCTCTTTTTTTTCGTTTCCACTATTACTTCTTTATTTCCTCTTTCTCAGGGAGGGAGGGGGGGGGGCGAGAATTTTGTTTTTCGTCAGCCCTCCAAAAGTCGTTTTGGGGGGGGGGTATCAGATTTTATCTGGTCCAATTTTCCTCCATAATTATCTGACAAGCAAAAAAAAAGAAAAGAAAAGAAAAGAAAAATAAAAGAGTAAGCAGTTTCAAAATAAAGGGGGGGGGCACAAGGTATACTTGTCTTTCAAAAGAGGGGAGGGGCACGGGCCGGAATTGCCCCCCCCCCCTGCCTAAATACGCTCCTGATGGAGAGGACCTTTTACATACAATTTTTCTTGAACCCAATAATCTTTTCTTTTTTTTTTTTTTTTTTTTTTGTTAAAAAATTGTCACGGGGCAGTTTGCCCCCCTTGCCCCCCCCCCCCCTCTTGGGTACGCTAGTACTTAGTACTACTAATAGTACATGTAAAGTGCCTGGCTGTAACCCGAACGTCCCGGCCCGGCTTGAAGCGAGCTGCAATCCCGCTTCGTACCTTCACTTCAATGCAGTAGCAAAGACGCTGAACTACTTTAAAACAATATTGATGTTTTTTTTGTTGTTTTTTTTTGTTGTTTTTTTCATCAAAGGGCGCTTTCGGGTTTTCATTTCAGGGCGTCTGACACCTCCTTCCCGAAGGACAATTTCGTCAGTTTTTATATTTTGGAATGTACATATATAGCTCTTCTTTCTGACAAAATTTGGTCTATGGGCTTCAAGGGAAAAAATTACCAACATTTTTAGGGGCCATCTGACACCCATCCCGGCCGAAATTTTTGACAGTTTTCTTTTGTGTGTGTTTTGTAATGTCCAGTCATACTACTTCCTACTGACAAAGGTTGGTGCATGGGGTAGATTGGGTGAATACGACCCGACTTTGAGGTCTGTATTGGGGACCCTGGGGGCTAAACCAAACCCGACGGCTACGGCCAGGCTGACAACCTTTTTGTCAATGACTTAAATGTTTTAAGTAACTTTACGGGTCAAATCTTATCGGTAAAATGGGGTGACTATTGCGAGACAGGCTCCCCAGAATATAATTTTTTTAAAATTCTAAATTACTGCGCGTATTTTTTCAGCATGCGCCCACCCTCAGGAGCATTCTATGACTACGCCCGCTCATTGTCTTGCATTAGCACGATAAAATGCATGCCATTGTGTTAACCATTTGGCGTTCAAGTGTCAGGTTAGCTCTAGTTTGAACTCTTTGACAATTAGAACTCTTAAATATGCAAATATTATAATGATATGATGATGATGATGACAAACACTATTCATTTTATTCATACATCATGTCAAATAGTGCATTCACAGCTGCTTATTTTAATGCCAAAAATCAGCGTTCAAGTGTCAGATTAACTTCTCAATCGATTGGCATAATTGCAAGATTCGCATAGTTTTAGTTATCTCATTTTTAAACATCCTTAACTTTCTTATTTCTTGTCCGATTTCTTTCAAACTTTCACCATCCAGTTTTTCTTATTTTTCTGCTTTCACAGTACCATCTTATTACCAATGTTGGCTCGCCCTATAACCATTTTGCATGCAAGTGTCATGTTAACCGTAGATTGTATTTTGGCTTTAATATCCCCATTTCTAGCAGCTGTATTTTTATTAATATTATTTCATTAAAATACATGAACATCATTAAGGAATGATAAAAATAACAATGCCAGTAGCCTAACTTTTGTTTTATATAATTTTATATTGTCATGCAATTTACATATCATTGTATAATTATATCGAGAAACACAAGAGCATTCAATAAGTCTAGGGCAAGAGAAAATGAAGATTCAATTTTTTACCGACTCCAAGCATATCCCATCTTCTAATCACATAACATTTTGTTGGTAATAATATTTAGTTTGAGGTGTGCCATCATGGTCCGCTTCGCCTAAGTCCAGAATTTATAGCAATTGTGAAAAGCGGTGACAACAAGAGAGGGCATTGGGGAGAATAACTCTTTTTTTTTTTTCCTTTCCAAACGCAAGAAAAGTGGTAGTCCTTCAATGAAAAACTGTCCCTTTTGAGCGATTCCCCACGTCTTAAACAGTTTCGTAAAGTCTTGAATATCCTTTATCATACCTTTAGCGATTGACAATATTGTGAATAAGATGACGTTGAGCATTTACAATTATGAAAGAACAATATATGTGGTTCTGAACGTTTTAATTGTCATGAGTACAGCTGTTGATTGTTCCTTTATTAAAACTATATACATCAAATGATTTGACACTGATTATTCACATTGTCCATCAAAAATTGGTCTTTAATGGCTTCATTTTTTTTGCAACTGATACCTGTCAAATAGGATTTTGAAATGTTTAAACTAATTTGTGACAAAAGAATGAATGGCTTAAATGAAGTGTCTAGAAATTAAATGTTAATAGTAAAACGTTATTATGTCACTTTACCTGGGAAGATAAGGGAATCCACAGACGCGATTCCTGACTGATTTCCAAACCCAGATCGAAAGAAATACACTAACTATGAAAACTTCAGTTCAAAAGTTCAAAATAAGAGCAAAATCGAAGTAGGGCCAATTCAGGCAATATCTGAATGCCAACTGCTTTCCCTCTATAAAATAACAACGAAGCATACTACCCCACAGTGAGGTTCCGCTTCGTTTTCAGTTTCAGAATTGTTCAGCTTGATCGAGTTTTCATCCGGTACCTCGATGATATCAATAATGAATAAAGAAATAATACACATACAAATCAATTCAATGCGAAGATTCCTACCCCCCCCCCCCCCTTATATAGCGATTTCAAATTATATGAATAATTGGGAGAAGTTAGAAGGATGTAAATTTGAGGGAAATGTGAGTTGGCCAACAAGACAGCTCTCTGTATTCGCTTAGAAAACGACTTTGGAAGTCTTAAGTTCGGCACTGAGTCGTATCCCATCCGACTCCTGTGAAAACAAAAAAATGAACAGAAATAAACACACACATCCTCACACGCCCACACATCCATCTGCACAAGCACACACACACACACACACACACACACACACACACAAAGTAATTTATACAGAAATAAATTGAAAGTGTTTTGGTTTCCATAGTAATAACTAAAGAAGGAACATCCATAATATATTCGTCGTGGGGCCGACGCGCTTTGACACCATATTATTATTATTATATAGCAATTTATCAAAGTTCTATACCCCTGTGTCTATTCGTCTCTTTTTCTGCTCAGAAAGTTTTTGTGATTTAACATATCAATGTTGTGGTCTATTAAATGGACTTAATGGTCGGACTTCATTTGAGACAATAAAGCTTGTAACCTTGAAGTCCCCCTACACATGCTACATGTGGTGTGTATTGTTAGTGAGAACACTGTCGCTACCATATAGATATTTGATATTTTGAGAACAGTCTCGTTTGTTTGCTTGTTTTTTTAATTCATAATTGTTCCTCCTGTTTTATCATCTCTCTCACTTTGCGCCCTGTTCAATTGCCGCTCGGGTAAAGGTGGCCTGTCCCCCCCCCCCTTCCCTTAACGAAACTATGGTTCCTCTCCTAATACTTGCACGTTCCCATGTGCTCCTGTTTGCATTCTGCTTGAGGCTCCGGAATATATGCTTTTTCACAGTGTATGATTCAAGTCGCCCACTATGTCAACATGTTTTTCCCGTTCGGAGTTTAAAAAAACCCACAAAAACCCCAAAACAGAAAGAACATAATAAATGACTTTTTACTTGAGTGCAGAAATTAATTATTACAATTGACAATTACTCATGATGCTGCAATGAACGCCCCCACATAATGTTACTTATGAGGAATAAGGGTTTAAAGTTTGCAGTCTATTGAAGCACTCTGACTTATGAGGTACTGTGCAAATATGACAAAATGGGGATTTGAACTCAAAAGAAATTTATTTGCAGATATTACATTGTTCTAAAAAAGATCAAAATGAGACAAATAGTCAGGGTCGTAAAAAAATTAAAACTAAAACAAGAAATTCCAGTGAAGAGAGACACAGGTATTCAAAAACTCAAAAAATCCCCCTTATTGATTGTTTGGAGTCTCTGATTTTGTTTAATAGCTTAGGATGGCATTCACAACTCATTTTCAAGTTTGAAAGAATAATATTGTAAACATTGAATATCTACAAATAAATGGCACAATACCTAAACAAATATGAGGTAAATTTTAACAATTGTTTAGTTTCACGTCAACAATTCTTCACATTTATGAAATATTACATTTTTATAGTTCGTTATATAATAACACAAAAAAGATATGACTTTTCAACCAGAATAAACATTGTTCAAACTCAGTGAACGTAAAATATATATCCGGTTTTCAAGATTGCAGTGGCATTATGTAATATGTTAGCTTTGATATGATACCATGTTCCTTAAAATCTGTTTGAAAATGAATTTGAAATATGAGGCAAAATATGAAATGAAGTAGCGTTTAACAGAAATACTGTTATGGATAGACTTCTGAAAGTTAATGAGAAATAATGTTTTTTTAAAAACAAAAACAAAACAAAACAAAAAACAAAGTAGTTAACAAAGTCCGAAAAAAAAAGAATGAGCAAACCGTATGATGATTTTTGATGATCTAAGATATTTGTCTTAAAAATAGCTATATTAGTATTTTTTGATTTTATATTAATTCATGCAAATTTCGTACATAAATTATTTTTGATAATAATTATATTTTTGAAAAATCTTGAAGATTATTCATTAGCGTAAAATGCTTCTGGCAATCTTAAAAGACGTTTAGGGGCCCGTTGCACAAAACTTGCGTTTGAACGCAACTCAGAAAAATCAAACGCAACTTTATTTTCAGGCAATCAGAAGTGCGCATTAAGGACTTGCGTTTGATTTTTAGGAGTTGCGATTAAACGCAAGTTTTGTGCAACCGGCCCCAGATAGATTTGGTCATTGCATTTTATTTTATACAGCATGCATTTCACTATTTTATGACTTTATTATTTAATCTATTGTTTGTTTCAATATTCATGAATTTCATTATATGATTTGTTCTAGCTGATACTAGCATATGAATAAATATTCAGATCTAGAATACAGGACAATAAAAGCTACTGAGGAGGAAAAAAATACATATCATTAACAAATGGAAAAAGAAAACACCATATTCCCATTTGTTTTATACACAAAGACCAAAAATATCGAAAGTATCAAATTTGATATAATTTTCATACCGGAAAATGAGCTCATTGTATCTACTTCAGTTAAAAATTGTCTGAAATATTAAACTGAACCAATGTATATATATTCCGGATAAAATCAAGAAATTATACCAAACTGGATTGAATGTCATTCCGTAACAATTATTTTGTTAGGGAATAGCATAACCAAACATATTATAATTCATGTTTAGAATAATTATTTTGATACATAAAAAGCACATGCATTTTGAAGGAATCCAGTGACCGGGGTAATAATGCTGTAAGCGCTTTGGTCGGTTACATTGTAACAGGTAAGCCGAAATATAAGAAACAGCTATTACTATTATTAGGTACCTTGGTTTACCTGTACACTTTCATTACAAAATGATGTCCTTTTTTGGATATAAATAATAAATAATAATGATATTAATCTTAATCTAAAGTATTTATGCTTTTTGGTACTCAAAACTGTGAAAATGTCTACATTGTATCAGATTATGAAAATGTTGATATATATATATGTATGTATGTATGTATATATATATATATATATATATATATATCCACCATTCCCCTCGAGTGTACCCAAATTAACCTTATTCAAGACATCTGTGTGTTTTGGAAAAATGCTAAGAAACTTCTCATACTAGAACTGTCAGTTCCTTTTGAATCAAATGTACTAAAAACCCATGAATACAAACAGAACAAAATATGCCCCCCCCCCCTAGTTACCGACATACAGGCCAATGGATACTCGGCGGTATTTCTTCCTTTTGAAGTTGGTTCTAGAGGTCATATATCGCCAGACAAGTGTCACGAGACTTAAAACGCTATTAAATGAAATTGGCAAACCTGTCACACCTAAACAACTCCAACACAATCTTTTGAAACTTTCTGTTGTATTCTCAATATTCATCTACTATTCTGAGCATGCCAATAAATGGGAAACCAAAATCTCCCTTTGTGTTACTAACATGTAAGGGAGAATTGAATGACTCTATGGTCCATTCAAGAATCTTTCTTTCTTTTGTTAGCCTCGTTTCATTGCCTGATCATGATGATATTTATACACTAGAGAATATGAAACAAAATTCATTTCTCAGCTAAATAATCATATTACAAATTTATGTTCCTTCTAAGCATCCAAAGTTTATTTGATGTTTGTATTCACGTCATCAAATGACTCATTCACTTTTCCCACGTGGTTAGAAATATTTGATATTCTTCAGCATAATGTTATAAAATACCTTTTAGAATTAAGATAATGGAATTGTTACGGTAAACAGGCTTATTTAAATTACAGTTGGTGTTAGTCCGCTTGCTATAGCAAACGTCTTTATTTTATCTATATTGAAAAAAACGTCATTTAATTAATTCCCATTTCTTTATATCACTTATAAGCTAAGATAAAAGTTTAATAATGTGGAGGAAGGGGTAACTCAGTGTATACATGTATTTTACTTTCCCTAGACTTTTTTTTACAGATATAAAACATAGTATTAGACTTTTCAAATTGTTTCCATATGAATTTTTAAAATTCTAATATTTACTAGAAAGTACTTTTGTTTAAGCTATCTTCTTTTTTTACGCCCTGCATTTACCGTAATTTGGTTTTGACCTGGGCTGTATTATGTCTCCTTTGTTGTGCAAGTTTGATCAATAAAGTGATGTTAAAAAAAAAAAAAAATTGCCACCAAATTTAATATGATCATTCGATGGGGTTAATGTCTTGTTTTGCTTGGAATTGCCCGATACTCTTTCAGGAAAAACAAAAACCTGAAATTTGATCATGCAAACCAAAAACAATTTTATTCAGCTCTAACTGAAAAATCATTGAGTGGTGCTTTTGGCTGGTTTCGTGGTGACTAGTGACTAATATCCTTAACATGTAAATCATAATGATTTGCGATAGAGATAGAAGATAAAGATAAACATAGAGATGCTTAATAGTCCGTCATCCTGGCAATTCAGCAAAATATTGATCAAACGGTAATTAATCTACTTACACACATGGATTACGATTGGTTGGAATGTTTTGAACACCTCCCCTCCTCCTCCGAGAAAACAAATGCTCAAAGTTAGCATAGTAAGTGGTTTATAGGTGAAACATTTTCACACCAAAGGAAGTTTGAAGAGAAACAGCATCCGTGTTAGCCCTACTCACAGGAGAAGTCATTTACCGACGTTAAAACCGCGTTAATGACTGTTGCCGTCTTTTGTGTGTCATGGAATGAGTGATTGTACATTGCAGTATTTTTTTAGACTAGCGTATGCATTAATTTCCTTCGTACATTCGATTAGCGCAGGTAATGACGCAGTGGAAATTATGCCCGTGTGAACCTGGCTTCAGGTTAATTAGGGTCGCGATGTTTCAGGTTTCGTTTGGCAGCTCTAGGGTGTACCTTTAGTGAAAAATATAGTTATTGTTAGTGTTATCGGACAATACTTATCTATCTCGATCAGGTTTAAATGGGTACCTGACAGTGATGGGATATATAGTATTGTAAGGCCATCAAGAAGAGCAGTATTACTGTAGCCATGCAATGATTAAAAATATTAGGAATTGATACGGTTATCAACAGAAAGAACACTCAAAACAACGTAAGCGAGATTTAACACTCTAAATGTAATGCAGAAAGGGGCAATTAACGTTTACGAAATGATGTATATCTGAAAAGAAATTATGCGGTAATACAGACGCTGAAATCGCCCCTCCAACAGTTACGTCACAAGGGGGTATTCTATTCACAGTGCAGGTCCTTCTTGGCAAAGGTAAGTGAATTTGCCGTCTCAAATCATGAGCAACATACCCTGATTTATAGCTTCATTTTGGTTTTTATGCTATTTTTAGCTACATTTATCATGTTGCTCCAACAACATAGATATCTAAAGATATATAATTCCACGGTTACCCCCTATGCTAAAGTAACGGGCTCTCTCACACACGTAATCTCACCATTATATGAATAATAACATTTCAGTTAAACTTCAAACGG